>CABHPH010160813.1:0-35407 GCA_902168325.1 Peromyscus nudipes | reverse complement strand
AGATAGATAGATAGATAGATAGATAGATAGATAGATAGATAGATAGATAGACAGATGATAGATAGAATGGTGTATGATAATGTTCCTCCAGGAGCCACAGACTATCTAACAGAAATCCCAGTGCCAAGCACAGAAAGCCTCTCTTTGAAGTCAGGAGAATCCGAGAGATTCCCAAATAATATAGGGGATTCCCACTGCCCTGTGTTGCCTCTCAGAACTTAACTTACTGAAGATACACACCTCAGACACAGGGATTGGAGGAATTGAGCTGAGCCTGATCTGGAAGCTTCCTTCTTGAGGACTAGCTCTCAGAGAGAGCTAAGCAAGCTGCCAGGGGAGAAAAGCCATCAATAATCCTGCCCAGCTGTGAAGCCTCTGAACTACAGTAATGACCAGCCCAGGAAGACAGACTCAGTGGTGGCACTTTTGTCTTGGGGATAACCAATGGCTGCCTAATTAAGGTCTGTTCAATAGAGGGAATTCATTTCCGATACGATAAACTCAGCCAGCTACCCATGGCTGGAGAGATCATAGGACCCATGGGAGAACTTGCTACTGTAATTTTCCTAAACCAATGTCATTTCTAACTGCATTCCAAATACTTATCCTCATACCCACAAATAAGTGTAGCTCCCATCCTCGTCAATGAAGCTTCTATCTGCAACAGATGGAGACGATTACAGCTATCCAGGACTGATCAGAACGCAGAGAATAAGTGACCACGGAATGCTAAGCCCCAACTGAGACATCCACAATACAATGCCTAACAGCTAAGGGTCAGGGGGAAAAGTGGAGGCAGGACCATTGTTAGAACCAGAGGACCAGGATGCCTCCTGCTAGAAGTGTCTTCTAGACATGACAGGGAAGTAGCACCCATGACGTCTCTACAATATGGTTGTAAACAAGACCTGCGTAATGACAGTTGCCTGTGCAGATGGGGAAAATTTCACAATGACCCACTCACCAGATGAAGAGCTACAGCAATCAATGGTTGCTGACAGGGGGAGATAATGAAATCCCTGATAGGTTTTCCAATCCAAAGTGGTCAGCCCTAAATACATGTACATATGATCAAGATGAAATGGACTCAATAAGTGTATATATGCATATATATGTATATGTGTGGTTATTCTGTTATATGTGTGCTTTTATATGTATATACTTATACTTAACATGTATTTTTCATATTTTATGTAAACTGTTGGTCGATAAGATAGCTCAGGTGCTTGCTTCCAGGCCTGATGACCACACAATAAATGTAATAAAAATATTGATTTGTGAGTTGTCTTCCTCTCAGAGTTGAGTTAGGGCCAATGGATATATAGGGATGAAAGTCTGTGGCCTCTAGAAACTAGCACGGGAAAGTGGAAGGAAAACACGGAAGATGGACTGATGGACTGGGAACAAACCGTCAGAGTAAGTTCATGTAAAAATGGGTAGCATATAAATCTTTGGGTTTTTTCCATAGATGTCTATCAAAGAGAGAGAGGAATCCTTGGCATCGTTCTATAGACCTGACCTTATCACCATGTTCAGCTTTTCAGATCAGAGAGCCAGTAGTTCAAATGCTGCTTAAGGCACTCTGGTTAGCACATATGGATAACATATGGATACATATAAATATTTACATTTATACGTAAATATATTTATATGTGTGTTAAATGGATAACACCTATGATATGATAATAAAATAATAGATTTCTTTTTTGTCTAGATTTCTTATGTTTCCTTTTGTTTGTAGTTGTTTATTTTTGAGATTTTTAAAGTCTCTCTCTTCTGGCCAAACAGGATTAGCCCATTCCTAACAGTCAGCACTTCCTGCCACATTTACACCTAAATCCTTCTGAAGACCATTTGCTCTCAGCAACAGAGCCTTGACTAGCAGTTACCATAGGGGACTATAAGAGTTTCAGCATCCTTCCTGCCTCTTCCTGCATGGGTGACATTTTAGGGGACTTCTCAGAAGATTTGTTTCAATGCAGCAACTTTCCTAACTCCACAAGGAGAGAAAGAAGAGGATCATTGTCCCCACCCAGGACCTGTAGTACCGCACCAGGGATATAAACTGCATCCAAGACAAAGAGCAGCCAGAGTTCAGACGGAGTGTCTAGCTTGCTTTGGTGCTGTTTTAATATGGGTGGATAGAGAAATAGCTACATCAACCTTTAAGTTTTGTTTTTCATATATGCATTCATGAGCTCTGAAAAATATGCTGTACTGAAGTTCTTTATAACATTTTAAATAGTGGCATATTCCTTTTTTTTTTTTTTTTTTTGGCTTTTTGAGACAGGGTTTCTCTGTGTAGCTTTGGTGCCTTTCCTGGAACTCACTCTGTAGCCCAGGCTGGCCTCAAATTCAGAGAGATTCGCCTGGCTCTGCTTCCCAAGTGCTGGGATTAAAGGCGTGCACCACCACCACTACACCCCCCCCCCCCCCCCCCCCCCCCCCCCCCCCCCCCCCCCCCGCTTTAAATAAGAGTATATTCTTTGGGGACTTCCAAAGCTTTACCTACTGAAAAACAAGAGAAATGATTAAATATTTTGGTCTCATGGAAGGATGTTGATTACACGGATTGATTATGACTCTTAAAAGGCAGCTTTCCCAAGCCCTGTCGAGTATGGTTGAATGACCTGAAGCTGTTGGTTATCAAGGTCCACAGGCAGCAGGGCTCTGTGTGCAGGTGCCACGCCTCAGCCTTCCCTCAAGACTCCTGCCAGGTAAAAGCACCCAGTCTCACAATGACAGCATCTCAGAACGTGGGTAACGTGTTACCTCACCTTAAAATGAACGTGCAGTCTCTCAACTCCAGACTTCTTCTAGGGTCACATTCTGTACAATTAGCAGAAGATGCTTTAGCCTGTCTAAGAACGGCAAAATAACAACAATGTGTGCCTTTCGGGCTTGAGTCTATCTCCACACAAAAATGCCAGCTAAGCCCTTTAAGAAATGGGATGTTCTGTCCTTTCTAAAATATGCTGATTTCAAGACTAATGTGGAAAAGTTGAACCTTTCCTAGTAAAAGGAAATACTCAGTACTTTGTCCTTTGCTGCTTAGCAACCAAGGGCTATAAATGGATTTTATGATTATAAAGGTTCAATAACTAATGTGAGCATGTAAAATTTATAATAACTCCCTGGAGACAGGAGTATTTCCTTGAAAAAGGAATGTATGGGTCCGTGTATAAACTTAGCTTCATCCTTGTCTCAAAATAAATGAAATAAGCACTTGGTTTTTTTTTTCACAGTTGCAATATAATTAAGATCAATAACTACTATTGATTTCCCCATTTCAGCATGTCAGCACTAATTCTCACAACACTATGAGGTAGATGCTGTTATTCCCATTATGCAAATAGGAAAGAAACCCCCTGACCTAAAAGGTTAAGTCAGTAGCCAAGCTAAGTCAACAACAGAGAAGCAGAAGAGTCAGGGTTCAAAGCCAGGCAGGCACACTTGAAAGTAAAGACTGCTGACGGACTCATAGGAAATGTATTTCTCAGCTCCCAATACTTAAAGCTTTGAGAGCTTTGGACTGTAAAGGTGACATTAAACCACCTACGAAATAACATGAACATATTTCTTTCTATTGCTCTACATGACATTTGTTTCTTTTATGGCTCCTACCAGAGTAACAAACACTGGAGTATCATCTTGCTGGTCTTGTCTTCGGTCTGGCTACCCCAGATGTCAAGGTCAAGAGTCAATATTTACTATTCAACTTCAGGGCAAACCCAGCTGCCTAAATTCCCCTACAGGGTTTTGGTACACGATGGGCAGATCGGTATTGATGGTCTCGTGTTTGTATTAGTGGCTGTTTTGTCTTTCTTTAGTTCTGTAGCTACTTGCTCTGTAAGCATAGTACATTGCCGTCTAACCATGGTTCTGGAGCTGAGCTTTGCCAGGCCACAGGAAAGTACCAACTACTCACAGTCCACAATAACTTTGTATGCAAACTGTAAAAAAAAAAATAATAAAAATAAAAAAAAATCTGGATGCCTTAGCAGGAGCCATGAGTTCTACAATCACCATTACAGGCATCACCAGCAAGCTGTCAAGAGTCAGACAGACAGACTTCTGTGCAAACTCAAGCTCTGATATCTAATAACACAGTACATATCTTGCATGAATCTATTCCCTCACTTGTAAAATGGTGGTGATAATGTTACCTGTTCATTGCGTTGGATGTGGTCGGAATTAATACAGGGCTGAGGGTGTAGATCAGTGATAGAGCATTCATCTCTGATGTGTGAGGTCTTGGGTTTGATTCCCAGAACAGCACATTGTACCACAGGATCAAACATTCTCTAAATGACAGCGATTTTTTTTTCTGATCATAGCCTGCTTCAGGAAACTATAAGAATCATTTTTCTTAAAGTTAATAATACTGCTTTATTGGGTATTAACTATATGGCAGGCATGGCATCTGTCGTAGTTTGTGATCTGTTGCTGTGATGAATGCCATGGCCAAAAGCAACTAGGGAGGAAAAGGTTTATTTGGCTTACACTTCAGGTCCCAGTCCGTCACTGAGGGAGGTCAGGGCAGGAACAGAAGCAGAAGCTAAGAAAGAAACTGTGGAGGAAACTGGCTTACTGACTTGCTCCACCTGGACTGCTCATCTACCTTTCTTATACAGGCAGGGCCCACCTGCCCATGCATGGCACCGCCCAGCTGGACCCTCCTACATCCATCAGCGACTAAGAAAATGTCCACAGGTCAATCTGATGGAGGTAACGCTTCCACTGAGATTCCCTTCCAAAGTATGTCCAGGTTTGTGTCATGTTGACAAAAACATACTATATGACACACAGCTATCAAGAATTAAGAAAATGCCCTCACAGACATGACCGCGGGCCAATCTGATGGAGGTAATTCCTCGATTGATACTCCCTCAGATAACTCTGGGTTGTGCCAAGCAGACAGCTAAGGCTAACTAGGACATATTTTTACACATCTGATCTTACTTGTGTCTCAGTCTCTCTTACAACACATCACACAAGCCCTTCACAGAAGAGGAAAATGATTCATTCATCGGCAGCCCTTAAGTGCAAACGTAGCAAAATTTGAACCCAGAACAGTCCAGGAATAAGCCTGCTCTCTAATTGCAATGTAGCTTACTACCACATGCAAGCAGAAAGGTGAGGCTCAAAGTCAACGCATGTGATTTATAAAGGCATCCAGCTCCAGAGCTGAGGGGAATGGCCTGCTGCAGCTTCAGATGGGAAAGCCACTGTGCTCAGGGAGTCCCACAGTCCTTCCCATATCCCAGGCCTGTTACCCAACAGTGTTTTCTAATGCCAGCCCTCTCCTACTCAGGGCCATTTCTCCCACTCCATCTGATGATTAACATCTCCCAGCAACTTTCAAGAGTCGATCCTGATTCTCAGGCCACCTTATAAACCAGTTTGGGTTTCAGCCTGGACCTCTTAGCTGTGAACTTTGTTCCCAGGCCCCTCCACCCAGGTAGCATCTCCACCACATTTTCTACTGAATACCATACCACCTCCATCTGCCCCCCAAAGAAGGCCTTTTAAGGAAACAGAATCCATCGTGGCGGGAGAAAACCAACTCCTGAAAGTCGACTTCTGACCTCCACATGTGAACTCTGGCCAGTGCATGCCTGCACTCACAGGGACAACAGACATACACCATCACACACAATGAAATAAAAACTGTAAAGATAAAATTTCTGGCTAAGTATGTTAGCCCCAGGGATCCCAGCACTCAAGAGGCTGAGGCAGACGCTCACATTTGAGGCCAGCCTGAACTACCTAGTGAGACTCAGACAGAGAGGAGAAGGAGAAAGAGAGACTTCCTCACAAAAGAAGTTGAGCCAAAAGGTATTTCTGAGGTTCAAGCAATCCAAATTAATAGATAATTAGGAAGAGTCATTAAGAGTTACAGCCCTGCTTCCAGTCGGAGAGGTGCTCATTTGAATGGGAGCCCCTCCAGCCTTCAAGTGTGACCGTGTGATAGCCTTCAGAAGTGTGTTGCCATGTGATCGCCTTCAGAGGTGGGCCTTTAGGACATAAGGAGGCCAGGAGGGCTTTATCCTTCAGGATGGGACTAAGGCTCTTTTTTATTATTATTTTATGTTTTGGTTTATTATGGGTGATTTGGCTGCATGTATGTCTGGATACCACTTGCATTCCTGGTGCCCATGGTGGGGGGGAGGGGGGCAGAAGAGAGCATCACACTCAATGGAACCGTAGTTACAAATGACTGTGAGCCAGCCAATCACGTGGATGCTGGGAATCGAACCCAGTCCTCTAGAAAAGCATTCAAGGTTCTTGACCGCTAAGCTATTGTTCCAGCCCTGGTATCAACACTCCTGATGGAAAGGTCTCATGCAGCCTTCATCCAGCTTCCTCTCTTGCCCTTCTGCCTTCTGCCATGTGAGGACACAAGAAAGCCCTCACCAGACAAGAGATGCCAGGTCCTTAATCTTAGGCTGTTGGGCCTCCAGAACTGTGAGACACGAATGCCCATCCTTCAAAAGTATCCCGGTCTCCAGTGCACCAAGAGGCACAAGGTTATTAGAACTTGAAGAGCACGCAGGAGCCAGCGCCGTCTGGATGAGGAGCAGGGGAGGTCCAGCTTGCATGTGAACATTCAGGAGCTGTAAGCACAGGTCTGGAGCTTGTCAACAGCTTGGGCTGTGCGGATAAGTGGGAACCCCTGTGTAAGCTTGTGGTGCTCAAATAGATGTGCTTTGAAAGCAGGTGTCTGGAGCAGATGGGGGCCCCCCCCCCGCAGGGGAGGCTTCAAGGGAGTGAGAGGAACAAGCTGGATGAGAGCCAGAGGCAAGGATGTAACTAGGAGAGTGTACGCATGGGTAAAGAGAAGGGGACAGTGGCAAGGGCAGGCAACTCTCAGAGGACCCGAGCTAAAGACTTCCAATGGGCTCTAGCAATGGGAGAAATTTTAGAATATATGGGTGCAGGAGCCAGATCACAGCGTGCCGAAGAGTGCAGACAGTGGGTGTTTATGAGAGACCGGCGATGGAAACAGAAGAGGCAGGTGGATGTTTGGAAGTAAAGATAGCACCAGAAGAAGAAATCTGGACCAACAAGATAGCTCATCACTTGTTACCAGGCCTAATGACCTGCATTCTTTCTATCCCTAGGACCCACATAGTGGAGGAGAGAATTGACCTGCCAAGTCCTTCAATCTCTACAATGAATGCTGTGGCATGCTCCCACATACAGATAAATAGATGGATAAATGGGTAGACAGATAGATGATAGATACTTAGATAGATAGATAGATAGATAGATAGATAGATAGATAGATAGATAGATAGATAGATAAAGTCCTCCAATCTCTACATGAATGTTGTGGCATGCTCCCACATATAGATAAATAGATGGATAAATGGATAGACAGATAGATGATAGATACTTAGATAGATGGATGATAGATAGATGATAGACAAGTGATGATGATAGATTTAGATAGACAAATAGATCATAGATATATTGATACACAGACAGACAGACTGACAGACAGAGAGGCAGGCAGGCAGACAGACAGACTGTGGTGGTTTGAAAGAAAATGGCCCCAAAAGGGAGTGGCACTATTAGGAGGTGTGGCCTTGTTGGAGTAGGTGTGGTCTTGTTGGAGGAAGTGTGTCACTGTGGAGGTGGGCTTTGAGGTCTCAGATATGCTCAAGTCACGCCCAGAGAGACAGACCACTTCCTGTTGCCTTTGGATCAAGATGTAAGGACTCTCAGCTCCAGCACTGTGACTGCCTGCATGCTGTCTTGCTTCCCACCATGACAATAATGGACTAAACCTCTGAACTGTAACCCTGCAACAGTCTGAGTGGCACCTAACCCCTTCTGTGTCTGGGCTCTTGAGCACCTGGTAACCAGCTGGGGACTTTCTTATAAATACAACCATTCACAAATACACATTTCCACCCCTGCTCATGGAGTTCTTGTAAATACAACCATTCACAAATACACACTTCCATCCAAGCTCATGGGGTTCAACCCTACATGGAACTGTATCCCAGGCTCTGGACTTGGAGCAACTTTTTCTAGACCAAAGAAATGCAAATCAATATGGGACAGTTTGAAGGATGAAGGTCAGCGATATTTAGAGCAGTGGTTCTCAACCTTCCTAACCCCGCGGCCCTTTAATACAGTTCCTCATGGTGTGATGACCCCCAACCATAAAATTATTTTCAATGCTACTTCATAGCTGTAATTTTGCTACTGTTATGAATCATAATGTAAGTATCTTTGGAGATAGAGGGTTGGTAAAGAGGTCGGGACCCACAGGTTGAGAACAACTGATTTAGAGTAAAACAATCCTCCCCAACACCCAAACTTTATAGCAGGTCATCTGATAATATCAATGTGCCAACAATTCTACTTATGGAGATGCATCTAAAGCAAATAACTGAGGATCGAGAGTATTTTCATTTTTATAGAAGGTCAGGACTTAGACCAAGCCTCCATGTATAACAAGAAACAGTTGAACAGTGGATCATCTCAAACAAAGGTGGTTTTCTCACTCACGTGTGCCTCAGGCCTGCAAATGAGAAAAGTCATTTCCTTGTTCTTCGTTTCTGTTTCCAGAATTCTCCATTCTTCGTGGGTCCATATGTCACCTGGCCCACAACTAGTCTACCTCCTGGTAGTGACATCAGCCGAATTCTGGCTCGTTTTCCCTTTTCTTTGGAGAGTTCCTGCTTTCTCCCCTCCTCTCTCCAGTGCCATAATTGCTGATGGCTTCAACATCACCCCATAGTGCCCCAACCCTCAGGAGCCTAAAGCAACTCACCCCTAGCTGTCCTCACCTCTAGCTGTCCTCACCTCCAGCTGTTCTCACCTCCAGCTGTTCTCATCCCTAGCTGTTCTCACATCCAGCTGTTCTCACCCCTAGCTGTTCTCACCTCCAGCTGTTCTCACCTCCAGCTGTTCTCACCTCCAGCTGTTCTCACCTCAATAAAGCTACATCTTCTCATGACCCTGTCAAGATATTAGTATGGCCCCTCACTGGAGCCTCAGCAGTGACCCTGCAGCCACTTGCTGTCTGGACCACCCTGAAGTAAGATATTTAACGTCAGTCTTAAGTTTCACAAGGGAGAAGAAAACATGGGCTGGAGCCTCTGTAAGTAGAAAAAAAAAATGGATAACTCTAAAAATAAGCATAGCAAAAACTACTGACTTCTTTGCACCAGGCATAATAATGCTGCACAACCACAAATGGAGATAATATGATATTACCTCTGTTTTACAAGTTGGGAAACATAAGGCCTGAGAGGGTTTACTCATCCCTGGTCCTAGAAATAACACATTGCAAAACCACGACTCAGAACCAGGATGACGACTCAAAGTCCAGGGTCTTAATGATCGTCCCATACTCAGCACATAAATGCTCAACAAATAACAGCTATTATTACTAATTAGGTTGCAGACTAGGGGTTGGCAAACATTTTCTGTACAGAGCCAGATGGTAAATATTTTAGGTTTTACAGCCCATATGGTCTCTGTTGAAAGCACTCCACTCTGCCGCCAGAGCATCAAAGCATCTGTAGGCAGCCCCGGGCATGATTAGGTGTGTTCTGCTAAACTTTATTGGCATTCCCGGGCTTCCAGTCAGATGTGGACTCTAGGTCATAGCCTGTGGACCTCTGCTGCAGATCAGCAAGAATAACTGAGGCTAAGCACAGCGCACTCTGTATTCCATAAGAGAGAGTTAAAGAGCAAAGTAATGTAACTCTCTGCTGTTTGTTTGTTTAAAATACGCAAAAGGCTGGATTTGGTGAAACACATCTGAAATCCCACTTGGAGAGCTGAAGCGGGAGGATTTTTAGTTGGATGGACTACATAACAAAGCGTTATTTCACAAAACCAAAACCCAAGCCAAAACAAACACACACAGGAGCAACAGAAAGCCGGACAGACAGAGGTAAGCACTGAGTGGAGAGATCATTGAGATGACTGCCTACTTTCTTAGGTTATCTCTATGTTAATGCCTGGGTGCTGAACAATCCAAGACACGGGAGTCTGCCAGACACCCAGGCTTAACTCAGTTGGAAAGAAGACACCAATAACACCAAAGCAGATGATGAAAATCTTCTCTTGGGGCGGGGGGGGGGGGGGGGGGGGAGAGGGGGGGGGTGGGTTATCTGGGGGAAGATGTTGACAAGCCTAATAGGTTTCAAAGGCAGTGTGTGTGCAGGTGGCTGAGGTCAGCACTGATCCCCTTGTGCCATATTTTAAGCTCGAAATGGCCTTCACTGGGAGGTCTGTCCTGCATGTCTCATGCCGTCTACATGGTTTCTAACCAACCGCCCACATCAGACAGAAACTTGCGGAGAACTCTTAAATCACTTGCATGATCTGGCTGGTTCTTTCTGTCCTTGACCTGTTCTTGTTCCGTCTCCTGGAAGGTCCATGCTGTCTCCACACACAGAAATAAAAGTTGTGTTGCAGATAAACAAGCTCTGCCTCCTTAGAGTCGCTTCAGACTGGAGGCAGCACCGTGTCTGAAATTCTAGCTTCGGAGATTAAGCGAGTCTCCCCTTAACGAAGGTAACCTTTAAGACCCACGGGGTCAGAACTGTCTCACCGTTCCATGACAGTACTTGGAGCTCATGACCTTACAGAGGTGGGAGATGGTCTTAAGCCGTCTGCCATTTGCTCCTTCTGTACAAGCCCAGATTCTGCTGGGACAGAAGGAAGCAACCAGAAGGGCACTGTTTGCTTGAGACAGAGACGAAGTGGGGGTCTCAGTGTGAGAGAAGGAAAATCAGGAGGCTAGCTGAGGGTGGAGGTATTCTTTGTCTACAGGAAAGTCTTGCCCAGGGCCAGCTCCAGCACTGGGCAGAGTCTGCCCCATACACTGCACTCAGCTCTTCCGGGCTTCCGATCCTTCTCTTGAAAAGCCAGAAACGTCAGCCAATCAGAGTTGGTTTCTATGGAGAACTAATACACAAGGACCACTTAAGACAACTATCACTGTATCTCTGATAATAATGGAATTGAAGTCTTTCCACCAAATGGTGATTTTTTTTTTTCCTCTCTTTATTCTATTCGCCAGACCATTTTTTCTGCTACTGGGCAGTTTTTCCTTCTGTCCCTGTATTTGAACTTGCTGATTGCCACAACTGTTGGCTGACAGGGACAGGGAGAGGCTCACACTGTTCCTTCATTTGTTGCAGAAATATTCCGGCGTGACAGCTGTGTGCTGTCCAGTGCAAGCATGGTTTAAGCTTTCTCTCTCCTCTACTCACCAGATCTACCTCACCTCCCTTGCAGCCTTCCTAGATTAATGTAGATAATTTGGTCTTTGTTTTTCTGCTCCAAAGCTGTCTGCATTTTTCTGAACCATGCATTGTTATGGTGTTCTCAAACAATTTACGTATAGCACAGTGGTTCTCAATCTTCCTAATGCTGCGACCCCTATACAGTTCATGTTGTGGTGACCCCCTACCATAAAATTATTTTCGTTGCTACTTCATAACTGTAATTTTGCTAGCGTTGTGGACTGTAATGTCAATATCTGTGTCTTCCAAGGGTCGTAGGCAGGGGTCATGACCCACAGTTTGAGAACCGCTGGTATGGCAGCTATTTCTCTCTTGCCTGCGTCTCCGCTGCCCTCTGGTGATAAATGGCTGCCTGGGGAACTTCAGAAACAGAAAATGGTCAAAGCTTTGTTGATCGCAGCTTTCTAGACAAGCTGTTCCTGATAGTCCCTGCCTGTGCACAGCTCGGGGTTCTGAAAGCCACCCCCACAGATGTCCACAGGGGAGCTGGAGTTTCTGTAAGCCACTTGAAAACAAATACCAGCATCAGTATAAACTGTGATTGGCAAAGCCACTGAATTCAAGATTATATTGTCAACTTAAATTCTTTAATGCCAAAATCCTTAAAAGGAAAAATGCCTTATCTAGGACAAAAACTCCAGGGTAGAGAGAAAGGTTGCTTTCAAATGTATAACAGAGTGCCAAAAGTTTTATTGGTTTTTCAGACCTTGAGTAAATAAAAAACAAAGCAAAACGTGCGTGCCCTCGTACATGCGCGCGCACACACACACACACATTTGGTGGTTAAGGGCACTTGCTGGTCTTGCAGAGGACCTAGGTTCAGTTCTGAACACCCACATCGAGTGGGTCACAACGGCCTGTATATCTAGCTCCAGGAAATTCAATGTCTTCTTCTGTCATCTACAATCACCAGGCTCAGATGTGGTGCACATACATACATGCATGCAAGCAAGCAGGCTCACACACACATATAAACTAAAAATAAGTACATCTTTAAAAATTACAATTTACATATTAAATAGTAAGACAATAGAATGGTTTGATATCATTTTAAACAGAAAGGGGGGGGAATTTTTTCAGGTTACAAAATCCCTCCCCCCCTAAAAATTTTTTTAATCACTTTTTAAAAGTGGGTATGACAAATGTATTCAGTGCTCTCTCTCTCTTTCTCTTTCTCTCTTTCTCTCTTTCTCTCCACACACGTGTCTCCCTGTACGGGCACTCACTATCCCTTACATCTCAATAAACTGTTGGGGGGGGGCGACACAAATGTATTCAGTGACTAATTGTGTCTAAATCCTGTTTCACTAATAACAATGACATTAAATGTAACTGAATACAAATCAAATTTGCATTTGATTCAAAACAGTGAGATATCCACAGGAATATGACGGCAACAGCAGGCCCCCTCATTACAACACCCTATCTAGTCCTGCTCTTCCAAAGAAGACTTATTCTTTAAGGTTTAGGGACAGGAAAATCACTAAAATCTAAGGGGAGAGAAGGGTTTCCACACCCTGCTAGCTACCATTAAAGGAGGTGGGAGAGATGGGCATAAAGAGGTGCTTGTTAAATAGTGGGAGGAATTTTACAAAGTGGCAGCTAGCTGTGACTCCCAGGACTCGTGCCTCCATATTTCCTCAAAGTTTACCGCCTTTCCTGCTACACGCTCAGAGGAGGAACGCTGGCCATCGACTCTCTGTGCATGAGGAATGGACTCCTTCCCCCTCAGAGGGGTTATACAGGTTAGTTTGAGGCCTAAATAGACACTGCATTAATGATAGTGAGGATGAGGATGATGGTGGTGGTGGTGGTGGTGATGATGATGATGACGATGATGATGATGATGATGATGATGATGATGATGATACACTATGTAGAATGGGTATTCCAATAACTACAGAAGAGATGTATGGAAACAGCGTCATAGAGATTACTATGACAAACGGGAACAGCAGGCAGATCACGTGAGTCTAAAAGCTCTTCCGGGAAAAGCAGAGACCAGAGACCAGGTTCCCTCAGTTGTAGGAGACAAAGTCTACCTTTCGCGTTTATAGGATGAATCGGTGGTTTCTCTTTTAAAAGTACAGCGGCAGCTGCAGCTTGAAGTGTGTTGCCTACCGCTCAAATGACAGTCCCGTAGTTCATATAACCTCAGAAAACAACAAACAGCAAAATGACATTCGTGTATCGAGTGCGTGACAAACACGGCCCAGGTGCATGATGTTCGAACCTGGCCACCGTGGCAGGCAGGACTCCAGGGGACCGAATGCAAGACCAAAGGAACACAGGAACTCACAGCTTAACTTGACTTTCTTGCCATTTCCGGCAAACTCCAAACCATAGAAGCTCCCTCATTGTGCGAATTCCTCTCGGCTGTGACCTAGAGTCTTTCCACGCCTTCAACATGACCTGTCACTCAAGTGACACTTGTCAGGCTTTAATGCTTTTCAACCTTTAAATATCTCTTATTTGTCACACCCTTCACTAAATTAAAAAAATTCCAATATCACTTCTTTGAGTGTGCTGCTGCCTGCCTTGAGTGAGTGCAACCTGGACCCCCTCAGTGCACCTTCTGTGAAACACCCTGGAAAGTGTCAGAACTCAGCCACATTTCCCTTCCTGAGGAAGCCTGAGCCACGCTAATGTTGACTCTCCCAACCATGCATCATAAAGGGGCAACAGAGGGCAAGGTCTTCCTAACATACTGAAAAGACCCACTGTTAGTAGAATATCCTCCCAATGAAATATGAACAAATGCACCGCCATCTTGGGTTTTGAGAAGAGAGAAATCCTGCGTTAACAATGCTGGTGTCCGTCAATCCCACCAGGGAGAAAAGAAACTCAACCACAAAACCAAATGATCATCCAGCAGCTACATGTTTTTAAAGTGTGAATAAGCAGAACGAGGGGAGCAGGAAGTGGCTGTTCTTTGCTGTTTTAGGCTGATTTGAAATTAATTATACTAAATTATACATCTTAATTAAAATCTTACATTTTATTACACGATAGAGTCATTTTAGAGAGAGGACAAATCTGGCGTTTTTAAACCATAAAGGGTTAGAAGGAATGAGCCCAGACAGGTGATAATGCAAGTGCTCTCTTGACTCATTAATAACCGAGCTATGGAAGATGGAATCCTGTATTTAAAAAGCCATTACCCATATCACTGACTTTTGCTATCAATGAAGCGAATAAAGCCTGTAGTTCCAACTCAGGGGTTATCTGATAGCATTCTTCCAACGGCAAAGCCTAAGTGAACGCTGAGAGCCAGAGAGAGAGTGAAAGTGAGCAGACATTGCTCAGAAGCAGAAAGCATGGCCGCCACTGAACTCTTCTTACCTTCAAAGAACTGCTGTAGGGCTTCGTTTTCATCTAGCACATCCATGCTGCTGTTTCCTCTTCAATCAAGGGCTGGCAGACCTCTGGAAGGAAGTGTTGTCCTCAGGGACTCAAAGTCTATGAATACACTCCTCAGATAGCTCCATATTCTTTTCATGGACGTGACGCATTTCTTCAGCCATCAACTCATTGAGCCTGTAAAGACGGCTAAGTTCTCAAATGCGACTGTAAGACAAAAGGGCGTGCGACCACACAGGGAAAGAAAAATCACAAATAGAGAAGTAGTGACAAATCCATCCCTCTTAATTCAGGAACTGTTTCTACTTTGCCTCTGGTCTTTGTTTGAAGGACCTTTGTCCTTAGTGACATATGTAATTACATAAATGGGCAATAAATGCCCAGCCTTATCTCTTATGTGTCCTGTACACACTGCTTCTATCTGCTCCTTCATCAAGCAGATCCATTTGGCCACCAAGAAAAGACACAGTCATTTTCCTTAACCTCAGAAGGGGCACACATCAATATAATCATTTTTATAGGTGGCCAAAAAAGACTGGGTTATTTCAAAGGCTTCGTGAGAATAAAAAGAATTCGTTCAATATTTTCAAATGTAGAGTGGAAAATTGCATTCCTCAGAACACACTTAGTCTACGTCTTCAAAAATCTATATATTTTTAAAGGTATAGACCAAGTATGAAAGTCTCTCTATATTACACACACGGAGCATTATTTACTTGTCTCTTGATTTCCTGTAGCAAACTCAGCTTCACCCAAGTCAACTGAAAGAAAATATGGAAAATCAATGCAATTGTCCTGCTCAGTCATTCAGGGTTTTGTGACAGAATGCACGCGCACATGACTGGGCTAGTCATAGGGTTCGTCTCCTCACATGGCACCCATAGTCCATGGGTGCTTCTTTTTGTTCCTCCCTTCGCATGTTTTAATGACCACAGCGCACCTATCAACCTGCTGCCCAAGGCAGAAGCTAAAATACCAACCAACACTTGTGCAGATATCTGTTAATTCCCCAGTGCTCCCACACCCACAGCTGACCTCTCTCCTGCACCATATTACTACTTTGTGGTTTAAAATTTTTAGTTATGGGGCTGGGGAGATGGCTCAGTGGTTAAGAGCACTGATTGCTCTTCAAGAGGTCCTGAGCTCAATTCCCAGCAACCACATGGTGGCTCACAATCATCTAGAATGAGATCTGGCGCCCTCTCCTGGCCTGCAGGCAAACATACAGGCAGAATACTGTATACATAATAAATAAATCTTTAAAAAAAAATTAGTTACACACACCCTTATACAGCCGACCTTTATGAGAAAAGGAGTATGCTATATGTAGTTTTCTGACTGTCACTTTTTCATTCTATCTATGCTATTAAGTTACTACATTGCAAGGAGCCAGTACTTATACAATTTGGTACCATGTAACATTATGTGTACATATATCCCCCTATAGATAGATATACCTTTGATTTTTTTCTAGAACATGCTTATGTATATATATATATATGTTGTGCAAGTATTTCTCTTAAGCATACACCTAAAAATGGAATAGCCGATAGCCATAGTTGCCCATACTTAGAATCTAAGGGCTTGGGAAGCAGAGGCAGGAGGATTGTCATGAGTTCAAACCAGCCTGGGCTATGCAGTAAGTCAGTTCCAGGCTAGTCTGGGCTACATAGTGAGACACTGTCTCAAAGAATGAAAGTGGGATTACTTGTTCACAGATACACAAATGCTTAACAGTTTCCATTTTCTTACCTTCAATTTATTGTCATGTATTAATTATAAAAAATGGGTTTCATGATGACATTTCTGTGCATGTGTTTTATGTGCTCACTCTCTTCACAGGAGCCCCCCCCCCACTAGTCCCAAATAGACCTTTTCTTCCTTTTTAAATCTCAGTTCCATGGGGGAGAGAGAACATGGCAACATTTCTCTGTCTAAAATGACCTACTTTGTTTCAAATATTTAACTTTCAAATGAATGGCTTTTCACAATGGACATCTATCAACTGATACATCAGCAATCCATGACTGATCATATTGGCTGAAATCTTCAAAACTGGATTAGGCTTCTTCATTTTTGTCAGTTGGATCTATCTAAATACGTCACTGTGGTCTTGTTTCTCTGGTTGAGAATAAGAACTTTTTTTTTTTTTTTTTTTTGGTTTTTCGAGACAGGGTTTCTCTGTGTAGCCTTTCCTGGAGCTCACTTGGTAGCCCAGGCTGGCCTCGAACTCACAGAGATCCTCCTGGCTCTGCCTCCTGAGTGCTGGGATTAAAGGCGTGTGCCACCAACGCCCGGCGAGAATAAGAACTTTTTAAATGTGCATTGTCATTTATGTACTTCTAACTTCAGGGGAGAAAAAAATAACCCTTTGTCTTTCGCCCATTTTTCTGTTAGGTTGTCTGTCCTGCTGCTGTAGAACCCAGGGCCTTGGACAGGCTCGACACGCACCCCGTTACTCCACTATATCCCTGTATTAGTTACTGTAAAACACCATTACCAAAGGCAGTTTGAAGAGTCTATTTGGGCTTACGGTTGCAGAGGGGTAAGAGTCCATCCTGGGGGAGAGAACCATGGTGGGAGGAGCAGGAAGCTGAGAGCTCACATCCTTTAACTATAAACACAGAGCAGAGAACAAACTTGGAATTTGAGGGAGGGGTGATATCCCTCAGAGCCCCCCTAGTGATATATGTCCCTCCAGCCAAACCACACTTTCTAAACCTCCCTCAAACTTAAAATCCTCCTGCCTCAGCCTCCTGTGTAATTATAGGCATGAACCACCAATCTGAACTCTATTATAGAGAGTTCATGATGCTGGCAAATGTCTTCCCACAGTCGCCAGCTGGGCTTTAATCTTTTTGGTGGACCAAAGTTCTAAAGTAAGAATTTAAAACACAGCCAATTTTATTTTATACTTATCTTTTATGATTTCTCTCTGCCTCAAATTTAAATTCTTAAAGAAGAGATTCACATGAATTTTAAAATACATTTTGCCTATATTTTGTACATCAGAAGCCCTAAAGTTCAAGATACTTAAGTTGTATGTGTTGAGGAAGATTTGATTTCTTATCCCCCCCCCCCCGTTATTTTTGGTTGGTCTCATTTCATGGACACTTCTACTATTCACCTATAGCATCGGTTCTCAACCTTCCGATTGTGACCATTTTGGAATCACCTATCAGACATCCTGCATATCAGACATTTACATTACAATTCATAACAGTAGCAAAATTACAGTCATGAAGTAGCAAAGAAAATAATTCTATGGCCAGGGGGTCACCACAACATGAGGAACTGTATTAAAGGATCGCAGTGTTAGGATGGTTGAGAAGCATTATCTATAGCATGCCTGCTTTGTCAATATGAAGTTTATGTACACAAATCTGCCATAGAGCTGTGGACTGGCTGGTCTGTCCATTCTGCACATGCTAACACATTAATATCCAGCCTCATAAGTAGGGTTCAAAGACCTCCTTTCTTCTTTTCCATGTGCCTTGACTTTTTATTATCTTTTAGTCAGTCACATATATTCATAACCAGTTTGTCAAGCCCAGGAGGAATGCTACCTACCTATCACTTAGTAAGAACTGATAGGTTTTTATTTTCCTAGTCATGAGTATTTCACCTGTCTTTAAGTTTTATCACCTTCTCTATACAAAACTAGCAAACATTTGAATTCTCAATTATATATTGATTCTTAATTTTAGTAGACTGCTCAATTAAGGTCTAGTAATGTGATGGTGGGCTTTTAAATTGGGTTTTCTGTGTGTACAACTACATAAACTGCAAAACTTTTTTAGTCTATCTTCTTTCCAATAATTAGACTGTTTTTTTTTCTTATCTTTCTGTGTGGTGGTAATATTTCTATTACTATGTCAGATTTTTAAAATGAGGAAAAGTATTATCCTTGTTTTGATTTTGAAGAATTTTAATTTTTATTTATGCTATGTGTGTGACTGTGTGTGGGTAAGCACACATGAATACAGTGTGCCCTCGGTGCCCACAGAGGCCAGAAGAGGGTATGAAATTCCCTAAAACTAGAATTACAGGCAAGTGTGAGGTGTGTGGTGATATATTGTGTACCCTAACAAAATTTGCCTGAAGATCAGAGGACATAAAAAGCCACTAGATTAAACACAGAGGCCAGGCAGTGGTGGCGCACATTTAATACTAGCACTTGGGAGGCAGGGATTTGTTTGGATCTCTGAGAGTTCAAAGCCACCCTGGACTAAATGAGATTGACTCAGTTTAGGAGAGAAACAGAGCCAGGCAGTGGTGGCACACACCTTTAATCCCAGCACTAAGTAGGCTGAAGAAAGGTATAAAAGGAGTGAGGAGACTGAGGCATCCTAGAGGTAAGAGGTGGCTGTGGCTTGTTCCTTTGTCTCTCTGATCTTTCAGCATTTAGCCCAATATCTGGTCTGGGGTTCTTTTATTATAAGACCATTTTAGCAATTCGTACAACAGAGGCGCTCATTTTTTTTGAGAATTTTATATATTAGTATTTACAACCATTTCACCTCCATTTCTCTTCCCTCCAACTCTCCCATGTCTCCATGTCCCCTCTCAAATTCATGGACTCTTCTTCTTTATTGTTGAATTTACACACACATATAGATATATAAATACAACCTGCTGGGTCCATTTAATGTTGCTCTTATGTTTGGGGGCTGACTACTTCATACTGGATAACCACTTAGGGGGCTCATCCCTAGGGAAGATCGACTCTCCCACTCCCAGAAGTCATGGTCGGTAGTTCATCGAGGGGCGGGGCCTTGTGTGATTTCCTCCATTGTGGGTCTTTTTCTCTCCAGGCCTTTGTCTTGTTGATTATTTTTTTTTATTTTATTTATTTATTTATTTATTTATTTATTTTTTGGTTTTTCGAGACAGGGTTTCTCTGTGTAGCTTTGCGCCTTTCCTGGAGCTCACTTGGTAGCCCAGGCTGGCCTCGAACTCACAGAGATCCACCTGCCTCTGCCTCCCGAGTGCTGGGATTAAAGGCGTGCGCCACCACCGCCCGGCCACTTGTTGATTATTTTAAAGCTATTCCTCATGTTCTTCTCCCAAGAATAGTGATTACAGCATTTTCAGGCATCCTTATCATACCGAAATTACTCTCCCACTTAAAGATGACTCCGTTATTTTTAGCAGGTATCAATTTTATCAGGGTGTTTTTTTTTTTCATCTATTGATCAATTGGCTTTTTACTTTCATTCTACAGCAAAGGAGGTCAATTTTCTAATATGCCACTTAGCTGTATTCTTGAGGTAAGATTTCATTTGGTCAGTGTGTTAGGCTCATGACTATATAAACCTTTCATTCCTCACATTGATTCTATGTGGTGCTAGTATCAATGTGATATTAGTTTGGCTGTGGCTGGCATCTGAATAAATTTTGATATCAGAATAACCCATTGGTCTTGGTAAAATTATCTGTGCCTAAAACTTTGTGAGGAAAATCTTAACTATCTCCTTAATAAGAGTAGTAAAGCTTATTTCCTGTTCGTCAACTTCTTCCTGGAACCTTGCTTGAATTTCCATGGTAACTGGCATGTCTGATGATGCCCACTGCATCTGGCGACTTCAGAATCTATAATGGCAACTGTTTCCATTCCCAACATTGGTTATATGTGTGGTTTTCTCCATGATAAATTTGCCTAAAATTTTTCTCATTTTTTTCAGTCAACTTTTGTTTTGTTGTCCACGCGTTCTTGCTCAGGTGTTCCAGATTCCCTTCTTTACTCCACTGGTTTTATTTTCTGTAATTTTATTCCATCACTTTGCTCACTCTCAATCAGTGGCCTCACCCTTCCTAACTCTATGACCCTTTGATACAGCTCATGTTGTGGTGAGCCCACCAACCATAAAGTTATTTTTGTTGCTACTTCCTGTAATTTTGCTACTGTTATGAATAATGTAAACTTCTGTGCATTCCAATGGTCTTGGACAAACCCCATGAAAGGGTCATTCCACCCCCCTATGGGGCTCACGACCCACAGGTGGAGAACCACTGCTCTAAAACGACTGGTGTATGATTTCTTCTGAAGCCTAACTCATTGTATCTTATGCTGTTATTCAAGACTTAGAAATTAAACATTTTTCTAACATTTCCATTAAAAAAAAGAATAGGGTCTCAATAAGTCCATGCTGGCTTTGAACTTGCTATGTAGCTAAGGATGACTTTGAACTCTTTATCCTCCTGCCTCCTAATGGGGGAGGAGGGAGGATTCTAGGCAGTCATGACATCCAGCTGTCATTCATCCCCCCCCCCTTTTGCCTTTGTAGTATTATGTAGTGGTCACTTCTATCTCCAATGCTTGCTTTTAACTTAAAGGTGAGATTAAACTCAATGACGAATGTGATCAGAATCTTCTCCTAAATATTTCCCCTGAAGTGTTAAATCAAACCCTCTCGGGATAGCCACAGTGACCACAAGGCCACACCTCTCTGGAGATGGGGATAGTTCATTTGTCTGCAGGTCACTCCCCAGGTCAGCAGAATTGTAATCCATATGGTCCTCACCCCCCTCCTCCAGCTCCCGTTCACGGTCCTCCACATCATGTTCGGCCTCCCCCAAGAACTGGATATTGGCTGCATCAGGATTGTTTCACATAACTGTTTCCCATGTGCTTTTCCTCTGTGGTTCTCCTCTTTCACCCATTTCTTTTCAGTTCCTCCGAGTTCTGTGCCAAAGCTGACCTTCCAATCTTAGAAAGCCTAAACTGTACCAGCTTTTACTTACTTGGTTGTTTTCACTTTCCTTACCCAGCTGCTACCAAAGATCATCATCCCATCAAGACTGTCCTCCAATAAAAGCAAGTTTTACGTGTCTAAGATATCAGCATCTTCTAGATTTCCTGGAGAACATTCCACAAGGAGGCGCTTCCTCCTGGGCATTTCACTGTATGTGAACAGTTTGCTCATCCCTGAGATGGCAGTTCTGGCGAAGCAGGGTGGCTTTCCTGCTAATACATGTGAAGAGTGAACAAGGCCTCCGCTTCCAGCAGCAGGGATGCCTCCCGGGGTAGTGAACAAAGCCTATGCATCCCTCCTTGTCTGGGAAGTACGGGTGCCTGTCAAGATTAGGAGCAGCTCTCCAGCGTCTTAGGACCTTGTCCAGTGAAGCACACCAGTGAACGCTGTAGGAGCAAAGTCCAGTTATAGTTTGGAAGACGAGCTGTCTGGAGGGTTGGATCACTGTGCATTCAGTATCAGGTAGTGAGACTCAGTCTTCTCGGTGCATCCCTTAAGAGCCTCCCTCAGAGCGCAGCTGTCTGCGGCAAGAGGACCAGGGCTGTACAAGGTAAGCATCTGCCTGGGCAGGAGTCGGGAAAGATGATGCCAGAGCCTTGTTGAGCTGTTCATCACCGTCATCATGGTCCTGCCTGCCACCCGTGGGTCATCCCCACACCCAGGGATGCTGTAGTGGAGACGGTGCAGGAGTAGAGTTACAAGGGGTTAGTACTTTTTATCTTAGTATCTATTTGGGCTATTAATCGTATAAACACATGTATTTTCATATAAATACATTTGGTATAAACACTTATACTTCATATAAACACTATCATTTTCTTTACTTCCCCCATTCTTCTTCAGCCTCTGCCCTATGCTTTGTGAATACGTATCATACATTTGAATCCAATTTGACTCTTTTCACACAATAAACTGCTGAGTTTATCGTCTTCTAGCATCTTATTTTTATTTCCGTGTCATATGCTTCTCTACTTGGTCATTTTTATTCCTTTGCCCTGTTGACACTGCTACCTCTAGCAGGTAAGAAATCGGATGAAACCCTACTGTTCATGGTCGGTGCCCACTGTCAATGCTGGAAAGTGTTCGTTCGGGATAGTCAGAGACCTGCCGTTCCTTGTCTTCCTGTAGTTCTCTCATTTACGCTATCAACGAGCTTTGCCCAAATACCTGGTTCACTTGGATTTGTTCTGTGGTGCTAGGGATGGAAGCCAGGGCTCTGTGCATGGTGGGCAGGTACTCCACCAGTGAGCTACACATGAAGCCCCACTTTTTTTTTCTTTCAATTTCAGCATCTCCTGAACTTGTTTTTCTTATTTATGTACTGTCTCCAAAAGTGATTTTGTGGAAAAGCTTCTGAAGCCTTGAATGAGCACATTCAATTTGATTCTGCGGGTGGTTCAGATTTCTAGTGGCCAATCCGGCCATGGCCGCGACCATCCTTAAACACTAGGCATGAACACGCAGGAAGACCCACCATGTTCACAGAAGTATGCATGCATAGGGTGACTGACTCGTCATAACGTCATATGTAAAGAACTGAAAACAACCCAATCTCTAGAAACAATTAAATTGTTTAATTACAATCAACATACAGTGATCAGGGTGTGGAGATCTGCACCAGAGAAAAGGCCCGCCAGGTACAGGGGTTGTCACTGAGCTTGATGTCCTGAGTTTGTCGATCACTGGAAATCACACAGGGGGAGGAGAGAACAGATTCCCAAAAGCTGTCATGTACCTCCAATGCACAGGCACGCCCCCAGACAAATACATAAACTGTAAAAACCTTCTTTTTAGGGTGTGGAGGTTTAATCACAGGGAAATCTTATTTATTTATAAAGCAAGAAGGAAGGGCTGGAGAGATGGCTCGAGGCTCTTACAGAGAACCTACGTTCAGTTCCCAGTGCCCACCTGGCGGCTCACGACTGTCGGCAACTCCAGTTCCAGGCCTGACTCCCTCTTCTGGCCTCTGTGTGCACCAGGCACGAGTGTGATGCACATACACACATGTAAACATTCACACACACACACACACACACAATCAGTAAAGCAAGTCTTTTTGTTTCAGAGCTGAGTGTAGGAGTAGGAAACATCTCGAAGTCCAAGGCTTTTCTCCAAAGCTGTGAGCAGCAGTGTTCTCACTGGAGACAACGAAGTGGGGTCTCCTTTCCTACACTTTGTCTCCATCATGAACCTCTTTTACTGGCAGGAATTGTGTTAGTAGTTTCTTCATGTCAGCTTTAGTTAAAACTTAAGAGATCAAGTAGTTGCCCGATCCCTCAGAACTGGCAGATACCTTTTAGACCACGACACTGTTTGTTTATTTAATATCCTTCGATTCCATGATCGTGCTCAATGCGTAACCTGAGCCCCTACATCAGGCTGCTCAAGAATGCTCCTCTAGGGTTAAGATCTCTCGGCTCTTCATTTTCTACTTGACAAATCACTACAATAAAGGAATTCACTGGGTTACTGCAAGCAGAGTAACTTCCAAACCGCAGTAAAAACCTTTCTGCAAAGGAGGAGTGGAGAAGGGGGCGGGGTGGGGGAGGGGCTGGGAGGAGAGGAGGCGGGGTGGGGAAAATGCTATCGATCTAGAAAAAAAAAATTAATAAAAGAAAAACCTCATGGTGGAAAACAAAACAAATTAAAACCTGTGTTTCAATGTCAACATACACACAGACACACACTGAGTCCTGTTCACACAGCCCCTTCCTTGCTTCCCACAGGGTACAAGGTGAAAACTCCTATTGCAACTCTCTATGTCAAGTCAGAGCTAAGGAAGAGACACACACTCAGTCTGATATTTATTTGGTGCTTTTGATTTGCAGTGTTGAATTACCATCACTAGCACACCTGCAACTCTTCGTAGTGTGTTCCATTAAGGGGTAAGTAAGTACAGCTCAGTCGCTCTCAAAGAAATCACAGCGCTTCTTAGTGTAATGTGCAAGAGGACGTCAGTCTTGGGTCCTCTCCTCGGAAATAAATATTAACCATAACAATGTTCCGCCATTCTTCAGTTGTCCAGGGAGGAGCACACACGGCCCCACGCAGTGCGTCAGAGTTCCTCTTTGAAATATCCCAGCTTTGCCAACGACATCTCCTTTCTCAACTGCATAACTTCCCAAAACATCTGATCAACTGCACAGACAGAGAAGAGACATGTCAATCATAACGTGTAATTACTGCTCAAGCGTCAAGGAAAATGTGAGCTTTGCTGAAATGCAAAGCTGGGCCTTTCCTCACACTGCGCACATCTCACAGACTTCTCCGTGTTCTTGTGGTCACCCCAGCTTTACCAGCCATTAAGCAATACTCATTAGTTTTGTCATGATAAACACAGATAAAAGTAGGCATTTCAGTGTCTAGAGTAAACGCGAATTCTGTTCCCTCCTTAAGTACATTAAGGTTCAATTATCCAAAGGGTGTTATTCAGCTGGTTGAGTCTTCTGCACTGGGGTGTTCTTCCTCGGATGTTTCATTCTCCCAGGACACAGAAGAGTCAGTAATGTTCCTTGAAGTGATAAAGGGAAGTTGTTTTGTATGGCTCGAATCAGAAATAAAAACAAATGTTGAGGCCCAACTGTACACTTCCATTGTCCACACTGCTTTTTTAAATTCCCAGTCCAAGTGGGAGAGGAGGGCTCTGTGCTTCAAGCAATACAAAGTCTGTGGTCAGCACACGCTGACTCGTCAGTGGTCTCATCAGGGGATATCTGTCCCTAAAGCACATCTGGCAATGTCTGCAAACAGTAAAAACGCTTTTCACTGCTGTGTCTTGAGGTTCTATTGGTATCTAATGAGTAGAGGCCAGAGATGCTGTAAAATATGCTATAACACACCCAACCACACACACACACACAAACTCATAATTATCCAAGCTCAAAATATCAATACAAGAAAGTATTCATTATCTGAAATGCTTCTGAGAAGAAAGGGACCAGATTTTAATTTAAAACAAAACAAAACAAAACAAACATTTACAAAGACACAATGAGATAACCTTGGGGAAAGGGCCCAACTTGCAACTCAAAATTAAAAGGCTTCAATGTGGAGCCTGTGTGGTGGCTCCAGAAGCAGAGACAGGAGCATTTCTGTGAGTTTGAGGCCAGTCTATTGTACAGAACAAGTTCCAGAACACACAGAGCTACAGAGTGAGACCCTGTCTCAAAAAATAAAGTTTCCTGTGGCTCTTCTACACAAAGCCTAAAAGTAGGATTTTTATTGTACACGCATTCTGACTATAAGGTCAGGCATGGTCTGCCTGCTTGTGATATTACGTCCACACTCGATGTTTTGTATCTTGAAGCATTTGTGTTTGGGGGGTTAAGGTGGCCAGGCTGTAGTACAAAGGCTGAGAAACTGTGCCTTGAATTTAAGTGACCCTAGTCCTTTTTTTTTTTTTTTAAATACAAGGCTCAGATAATGAATAGGTTTTAAAATTAAAATTTTAGTTAATTAAAAAGGGGCCCACATGGTATATGCAGTATACTAGATACATGAAATGCAAAATTAACAGAAACCAGTGGGAATATCACATCTGTCACTCCATCCAAGACACTTTCTTCTTATTTTCATGAAGCGAATTGTTTTCAGACTTCCCTCAAATCTTTTATTGTAACAAGGAGAAAATTTGTATCATATTATCCATCAACAGGTATTCAAAAGATGTTATTAAAATTTTAAAAATCATTACACACTTACAAACTATTTTTGTTTCATAGCCTTTAGCTCCAATATTAGAGACTGGTCCCATGCCTCCTTTATACATTAAAATTAATTATATGCGCCGGCCGGTGGTGGCGCAGGCCTTTAATCCCAGCACTCGGGAGGCAGAGGCAGGCGGATCTTTATGAGTTCGAGGCCAGCCTGGTCTATAGAGCGAGATCCAGGAAAGGCGCAAAGCTACACAGAGAAACCCTGTCTCAAAAAAAAAAAAAAGAAAATTAATTATATGCAATTCCAAATAAATATGGCAGTTCCATACACCAGAGCCATAAGGACTGAATTGAGTCTTTGCCAATCTAATTTTTCCACAAATTTTTTCACTCGTGAATGTGACTGAAAAGAATTAGTCTTGCAGTACAGAAATATTTTCAACACCTATAAAAATCTACATGGAATTTCCCACAATGTCAAATACAAAAAGATGGCTCTTCCCTCAGTTCTGAAACAGTCACGTGCACTCAGTAAGTGCACTCTGTAGCTGTCAGGAGGCACCAGCCTTCACGCTGAGTACTTAAGACTCTGGGTTACAGTCTGTTAGCAACCCTGGAAGGCGACACTGAAATCTTAACACAACCGCGACAGTCAGCGCATCCGTTTCGGCTGCTGCAGAATGCAGTGATCTTCTCTCTGTTCAGAATCATCACATCAATGCCTTCTAAAGTCACACGTGAAAGCCGAGACCACAGGAAACTGACAGTTGGCCCCTTACACTTTCCATCAATGAGAAGAAATCTAACCACCTGTAGAGCTTGCTCATTCTCAAACACACCCTCCAAGTACTGACAACCAAACCTGGGACTTCACTCGTGCTAAGGGAGTACCCTACCACTAAGCTACACCCATCCCAACATTTTTTCTTAAACTTCTTTTGGTTTTTTTATTTTATTTTATTTTATTTTATTTTATTTTATTTTAGGCAGGACGCCATTAACTTGCTTAAGCTGGCCTTGAACTCATCCTACAGTTCTTGATGGCCTTCAATCTGTTATCCTCCTGTCTCAACCTCCCAAGTAGCTGCTGTTTAATCTTTCAAGGGGTAAATGCAGTAAGCTCCAGACACCCTTACATTTATAGTTTGACTTATCATCCCTAGCAAGGTAAAACTGGTTCTGCTCAAAACTCAAGAGTGAAATGAGGGAAAACATCATTTTTGGAAGACACATTTCTTGGGGTTGGGGACTTAGCTCAGTGGTAGAGCGCTTGCCTAGCAAGCACAAGGCCCTGGGTTCGATCCTCAGCTCCAGAAAAAAAAGAAAAGAAAAGAAAAGAAAAGAAAGGAAGACACATTTCTAAAGGATCCATACAATTTGTTAGAACTACAAGGGCAATTCACTGGACCGCAGGTACAACAGTTTATTTCTGCACACTGCTTGTCCTGATTGGCTAAACTTCACTGTAAATGTTCACAATGAATTGAGAGCACTCACCATCCTGCTGTTTCACAAGTCCCTGCTGAATATATCGAATGTATGTAAAAAAGTTACACACAGAAGTGATCTAGGACGAAGGGAGAGAAGTCAGTACTAGTCAGTTTTATGGCAAAGCAAACATTATTTATTAAACAACATGGTCATGTTGTCACTTACCCTGTATCTGCAAAAAGGAGAAATATAGTAATAGTTGCTTGAGTCCCCTAGTTTAATTCTGTGCTTACAGGACTTACTCTGGCCAGTGAGAGCACATTTTCTGCAAAATAACAAATTTCAGTTTTGTTTTATAATTAAAAGCATTTGCCCCATTTTTTTTTATACAAGTTGCCTCTTCATTAAGATACAAAATATCTGAGAACCTAATGTGTGTCAGGCCTGTTCTGGATGCTGGACCACAGTAATGAAAAGCACCAAGTTCCTGCCCTGTGGACTTATGCTCCAGTATGGGCTTAGGACCGTAACACTGAGCATGCTTCTGGAAACAGATGCGGATGTTTTCCATACATGCCCTAGCTGAGAGCAAATCTACAAAGGAGGCAGCAGCTGCAGGTCAGCACTCCGCCTGCTAACAGAACTTCATCTTCCTAGCTGAAAAGAATCTAATCAAGATTACTCAAGTCTTAAAAACCGTTGCTAGTGGTTTGCAGGGTAACAGCCTCCAAATGGAATGTGTTTGATTGGTAGGTTTTGCTATAGGTTTGGCTGAATTTAGTATGAGACATAAGAAGTATAAAGGAATAAGATGGCCTTTCAGCAGGAAACCTTCACACCTGTGTGAGAGGTCCATCTCACACCATCCTTTCTACCTGCAGCCCTTCTGGCTGGACGAGGCTACACAGTTCTTGAGGGTATACTGTGGCTTCTTCCCCTTGAAGGCCTGGCACCAAGCAGCCAGTCACTGACTGCTACATAGTGATCAGCCGCCTGTCACCCCATGCCGCTCCAGGAAGGGAAGCAGGTTGTCAGGCTGGCCTTGCAGCAGCCTGGCTGTCAACCCAGTCAGCTGGGAGCCGGAGCAGACACAACTACCAGTCTTTGTCAATGCAAAATTAGCATAGCTCTCAGTAAAACTAAGTGGCCCATAGCACCTGACGTGACATACAAATTACACAACAAAGAAAAACAATATATATATGAACTACACTAGGTTTCAGGTCTACCTAAAAAAAAAAAAACACGCCCCAAATGTTCCTCCACATTAAGAAAACAAGTGTAAAATACATTATTTGGAACAGGGTAATTTTAGAGATGGCCCTGCAAATCTCTTTGAAAAGAGATTATCTTTTAATTCTTTTCAAAAAGATTACTTTACTTACTGTGCGCACTTACACACACACACACACACACACACACACACACGTGCACACACACACCTGCAAACTGCTATATGCTCTGTGGCAATATTTCAAAGTACTAACTACTAGCTTGGGAAGGGTCAGAGGTCAGTAAATTTAAGTTGAAAGTCCTTGTAACTTGCAAAAAGTGTAACTTACTCAGAAGGAAAATGACCCTTGAATCAAAAAAAAAAAAAAAAAAAAAAAAACCAAAAACCAAAAACCAAAAAAACAAAACAAGTTATATCTATTCTGAAAATTTATTCTTTTAATATCTTGCCTCATTTTGAAAGGATTTTGCTAAAGTGTTCTCAGGGATTAATTTTTAGAATAATAAAATAAAAACTCCCCTTCAGAGAGAGGACCAAGCTCTGGCTTGCCAAGTCCCGCTCTGCTCTGTGGAGGGTCTTTCTGTGTGTAGGCATGTTTCTTCGCCCCTACTAAAAGCTTTTCTCCAACTGCCTTTAAAAACAGCGTTTCTTAGATGGCCATTTCTAAATGCTAATGCAGGCAGTCAATACACGTTTGATTCTGGACTCCATGCTTGCCGACCCGTCTCTCCAGATGCTGCTGTAGAACACGCTCCTTGCTCACGCTTGATGTATGGGGGAGGGGCTTGGTCCTGCCTCAACTGAATGTACCAGGCTTTGCTGTCCCCCATAGGAGGACTTACCCTTTTGGAGGAGGGCATGGGGGGGTGAGTCGGGGGGGGGGAAGATGGGGGAGGAGAAGAGGGATGAGAGGGGGATCTGTGGTTGGTATGTAAAATGAATTTTAAAAAACATAAAAAAAGCACACTACTGCTGCAGTACTTTCCACAGCTCTGGTCTTGAGAGCGCAGATTCTCGATTGTCTAGTCACATGGGGATGGCTGCACATAAGTCCAGGCCCATAACTTCTTTCAAGCCAGAACTTTTCCTACCAATTTCCAAGACGCTTCCAACCATTCTTCAAGTGGGCAGTCATTCTTCCTTCTTCCAGCTCCAACCCCATCTAATTTTGGTCTTCCATCTGTCACGTCTCTTTCTCCTCCCTGTCTGACCCATCCTCTGAACAGACTGTTTTCCTGTTGAATTAATCCAGTTCCACCCACCCCCCAAACCCCAGACCAAATCTCTCCACCTCCTAGCTGGGAGCAGTGGCGCACGCCTTTAATCCCAGCCTTGAGAGGCGGAGGCAGGCAGATCTGTGAGTTCCAGGACAGTCAGAGCTATATAGTGAGACCCTGTCTCAAATACACACACACACACACACACACACACACACACACACACACGCACACGCACACGCACACGCACACGCACACACACACTCACACCTCTCCACGTCCAGGGGAGTCCCTAATCACTAGAGTGGTCGTGTCTTTCTCAAAATTCTTACAGCACTGTGCCATTTCTTTAATCACATTTTTGAAACCTGGTCCCCAAGAGATCTGGCTAGGCCTTTACCTTCCAGTTTGTTTAACAGTGCAATACCTGAGCCAGCAAGATGGCTCACTGGGTAAGGCACTAGCTGTGGAGTGTGACAGTCTGGATTCAGTCCCTGGAAGCCACCTAGCAGGGGAAGAAACCAACTGCCACAAGGTATACTGTGACTTCACATGCACGCCATAACATTCTGCCCCACGGAAAGAAAAGAAAACGTACTAATAAAGAGAAGACCAACTCTCCCTTCAGTTCTACACAGAATATATACGTGTACCCCACAAATGCCTTCCCTGACCGTCCCCATAAGCACTGATGTAAACTACCCTCTAAATCTAACCTAATTGGTTTACTAAAACCGCGTTAGTCCATAGCACCATTTGCCATCATTTGGAATATACTTTCATTATGTATAGTATGCGTGACATAATACAAGCATACACAAATTCTACAGTAAAAACCGCCACATATCATATTTAATAAGGTATGATTCAGACCTTCAAAGTATAGACATTGCTGTCATCATATCTGATTTTCCATTTGAGAGGCTGCAGGGCCGAAAGGAAAATGTTTGGTGTTTGTAGAATTTAATACTACAAATCCCCCTAAAATTCAGAGGTCACTGTGCTGTAGGTCACAGCACTAGTTTAACACCACGACGACTCTGAGTAGATGTGTGGCTCCCAAAACACACACGTGACCAGTTACACTAGCCAAGCAGTCACGTGGTGCCAACATCCTGTAGTCACCCTGAGACTGTGTGAGCAGCAACAGAGACAGGTCACAACTTCTCAACAGACTCACTAGTACCCAGCATCACAACAGCCTGACGGGAGCAGAGGTCTCTGTGAGCTTTCTGGGCCTTCTTCTCAGAGGACTGGATGGGAAAGCCTGCCCTGCTGTGAAATACAGTTGCCCTCTCTTTGACAATTCATAATTTCCAAATACCTGTCACATGAGGAAGACCGAACTATCCGCCAATTTCAGAATCTTTTATAGAAATAATATGGAACATAGGTGTGGTGATATATTGTGTACCCTAACAAACCTGCCTGAAGATCACAGAACAGAACAAGCCAGGCCGTGGTGGCACACACCTTTAATCTTAGCACTCGGGAGGCAGAGATCCGTCTGGATCTCTGTGAGTTCAAAGTCACCCTGGACTACATGAGACTGACTCAGTCTAGGAGAGAAACAGAGGCAGGCAGTGGTGGCACACACCTTTAATCTCAGTACTAGGAAGCACACACGCCTTTAATCCCAGGAAGTGATGGCTGGGCGGAGAAAGGTATATAAGGCGTGAGGAGACAGGAACTAAAGGCTTTTCAGCAGAAGCGTCCCTTTTGGCTAGAGGCCTTTCAGATAGAAAGCCTTTTCAGGCTGAGGAGTTGGTGAGGTAAGAGGTGGTGGCTGTGGCTTGTTCCTTTGTCTCTCTGATCTTACAGCATTTATCCCAATATCCGGCTCCAGGTGTTTTATTATAAGACCTTTAGAAAATCCGTGTTACGCGTAGGGACTATGTTTTTTAATTTTATATATATACATATATATTGGATCTGTGTGTGGGTATGTTCACATAAGTGCTAGAGTCCACACAGGCCAGAACTATCAGATCTGAGTTATAGGGATTCGGGAGTTGCCTGATGTGGGCACTAGGACTGAACTGGAGTTCTCTCAGGAGCATCAAGTGCTGCTTACCATTTAACACCGAGCCGTCTCTCTAGCTCCTGGTGCCCTGTTTTGACTCCCGGTTAGACCAGTTCTAAGTCAGTACCTTCCCATACTGGTTTTGACGGCAGTCCTAAGACCCAAGTATTTATACCAACTCAACTGTTCATAGATAACTCGTTCATTCTCTCTGTCAAAACAAAAATTTGGCCAGCAATTCACTAGACGACTGTGAAACCCACTTGCTTCTCACCCTTAGTCCACCTGCATCCCCAGCATGTGCTCTGTCACTGAAAGGATGCTTCTCTGGAGAAGCCCACGCCCACCTCTTGCCTAAGTCTGTACAGTGGCCTTCCCTTGGGTTCTTCTCATCCTCCACAGCCACACTGAAATCTAAGAATGCGCCACCTTTCTCTTGATGAACCGTTCACACACCTTTCTTTACCAAACAGACCACAACTTTGTCTGGGGGAAAATAAGCTTAACTTTGAAAAGCACCAATACCATCTGGGGGTTTGTCTTTGGGCCGCAGACACCAAGAAGAGACTGAGGAGGAGGAGGAGAACTATAATCACATTTACAAGACACACATGAATAGACACAACACCACAACACAAACACCTTCGAGAACTCACTCTTCCCCACAAGGCATGGGTATGAAAACCTACTTTGGTCCTCCACATTCCACAGCGGAAGCCTTCACAAATCGGATGGGCTGCAGCCCCACAGGCTCGATGCTCAGAGTGTTGTTTTCCACGGCCTCCAGGACAGCTGAAGCCAGCTTAAGATAAAAACCAACAAGAATTAAATGCTGGCAGAAAAAAAAAAATCAAAGTAAGGTAATAAGGATAAGCTAGTCTTCCTTCAATTTCACAAACTTGGCCTTAGCCACCACAAAGAAGGGAGAAAAAGCTCCAGTCACAATCTCCATTTAATTCCTTTCATAATTCAAGCAGTTATGATACGCAACCAAGTTACAGTGGAAGAATTTCTTGTATTAACTGGAAGAGGATTAAAGGTATTAATTCCAGTCTCTATCCATTCCTTACCCAAGATTATACATCCACTACAAAAGCCACTTCAAAATTAACATCCTAATGCTACAGCCTGCTAAATTTATGCAATAAATACTGTCATTTATATTAGCACTATGAACTAATTTTAGCTATGTATTTTCTCAACTTGTATTTACAGGCATAAAAATCTATTTAAAAAAATTAACATTTTTCCCCGAAGTCTCCTCTGATAAACAGGAAGTAAAAGGTCCAGGTTCCTCCTGGGGAGGTTACCCACACCGAGTGAATGGTCGACAATGCAGGCCCATACCCAGTCAGTGCTGTGCACATCTGCAATTCTCCTTACAAGGACACTACAGCTCGATCCTCAGAAGGCTTATGTAAGACTCTCACGACTGAATTCCTTAAACATTAGTTGATAGGCTATTTGGAGACAAACTTGTCACATATAAGAGCAAACTCAAATTATGACTTTACGGTTGTCTATGATTCATACACTACCTGATCCACTTAAATGTTTTTAATCTGCCTACTCCATTCTTGCTCTTAATTCTGCAACAAGGGCCAAGTTAGCATTGTTTTTCCTGTTTCTTTATGAACATATTTCTGTCCCGGCTTAGGTTCCGTCTTGGCAGTGGTGGAGATCAAATTCAGGCCCTGCAGGGACTAGTCAAGCCCTTCACCCTGAGCTACACCCCAGCTCCTCACACATACTTATCGTGTGCTGATGAGACCAGCAACTGCCTGTAACAGTGTGTACAGAATGGCTTAAACTGAAAACTGAGCATGGGTGTGTAAAACAAGCAGCAAGCCCTCCTTCCGTACATATCTACATGTCACACTAACACATATCTCAGTGTTTATGACTCTCGGCAAGAGAGGAGGAAAGTGTTCAGAACAGCAGTAATCACATGACATTTTACAGGAATTTATTACATGTAAGACATTAAAATATGTAACAATGACAGTAGAAAGTACAAAAGATCTATTAAAATGAAAAAATTACCTCACTTTTTGCGAATGTTAAGCATGGAAAGATATCTTCCTGATAGATTTTGTCTAAGAAAGGGCATGTTCTGTCCATCGTGGGCTCGTCCTTCCAAGATCTGAATTCATTATACAGAGATAAATCGGCCTAACAAATCAGAGCAAACACAAAACAACTTTAAAAAGAACAAATATGAACCACCTAATAAAACCAAACCCTAATTTAAACATTATTAAAAGGAAATGTTCATTTAAAGTAATAAAAATTCAATCATCCCCGTAATACACAACAGCAATTTCTCTTTAAAAAATGATTAACTGAGTCTTTGGGTATGTCCACTATGATGTTCAAAGATGTTGCCAACATCTGAACCTCATGGGTCTCCAAATAGTGTGGCTACTCTTCCCCCATCTGAGGGTCTCTCTATATACCCCAGCTCTCTGGAAATCACTGTGTGAGCAGGCTGGCCCTGACTAGGCTCCTGCCTCTGTCTGACCACTACATCCAGCAATACCGGAGCTCTCTGAAGACAAAGACTGCTCTGAATAGAAAGGGTACTGCTGACCAGGCTTTTCTGAAAATTATCAATCCAGAGCCACGGTAATTATTTATTACTTTATTTAAAGTGAAAAAATTATGTCTGACCTGTGAAATCTAGTGTGGGATGAAAACTGAGAGTGATTATTCTTTAATAAAGACAGTCCTAAAAGGCTGGCTAAACTATCCATCCGTTAGCGCCAGCCAGAGGGCAAAGAGCAGCAGCATGCACACACTGCTGCGCTGACCCCCTTAACTGTAACCAGCCACGCCTCCTCCTGCCCACCCTCTTCCCCTCTCCTTGTACTCTGTGTGACCTAAGCCCTCTTCTCTGCAGACCCTCAGATCCCCAGCCTACCGAGCCCACTCAAGGCCACCTGCCGACACACAGGGCCGCGCCCTCAGCCCTGCAGAGCTCTGGGCCACACTTGCAGGTGCTGAATACCCTGTGAACACGCACTGTGGGCTGCGGCTGGCCTGGGGTAGCTTAACCAGAGCTGCAGCGCCCATCAGAGAATGAAAGGCTGAGGGCACCGTGCTCTCCTAGACTTTAAAGGTGAATAATGGCAATAAAATCTCAACGTGCTCATTTTTCATTCCGAGTCACAAATTTCTTGAGTCAAAGCTAAAGTCGGGAGGATAAAACATATTAAGAGATAAATATTTAAGATTTTCAAATTCACTTGGGAAGTTAATCGAGAAAATAGAAATAAGGCCCAAAGCAGGAAAGTGAATAATAATCAAAGGAAAGATTCTGGCTTAAAGGCACTAATTGAAACCACTTCCTCAAAGCTGACTCTTTCAGGAACCACGGTTCCCTAAGCACTTTATAAATGCTTGATCCTCTGATCTGTGCAGGGCTGATATGGTGATCCCAGTTTTCAGATAAGG
>CABHPH010160812.1:35611-48451 GCA_902168325.1 Peromyscus nudipes | reverse complement strand
ACAAATAAAATACCACTATACATTTTGATCATGTTTACCCTCAACTCCTCCCCTTATCTCCTTCTACATCTACCCGTACATCCCTACCCCCTCAGCTTCATGTGTCCTTAAAAAAAATAATAATTCAACAACCCATCAACTCCAGTTTGTGTTGTCTGTATTCTTCTGGGTGTGGGGCTGTTTACCGGAGCATGGTAGAACCTACCAAGGGCTACACCCTTAAAGAAAACTGACTGTCCCTCCAGAGCCCCTCAGTTAGGGCTGGGGACTCATGAGCACCTCCTACTCCAGGCTAGAGGACTGACTGGCTTGATCTTGAGCAGGTTTTGTATGGGCAGCGTGGCTGCTGTGAGTCCACGTGTGGGGAAGTCCTATGGGGTCCATACAACGTTGCTGCAGTCATCCCTGACGCGTGACTCTTACAAACTCCCCACCCCCTCCCTGCGGCAGTCCCTGAGCCCTGGGAAGGGAATACGGTATAGATGTCTCATTTGTAGCTGAGTATTTCACAGTCACTTATTCTCTGCCCTTTGACTGCTTGTGACTTCCTGCGTGCACCACCATCTACGACACAAAGGAACCTCTCTGGCAAATCTGAGGGCCGCACAAATGCAACTTCAGGACACTGGGGACAATGGCCTGGTGAACTATTAAGACATTTTCATACATGTGTACAACACCCCGTGACCACAGTCATCCTCTCATTCTCCTGACCTATCCCCTCTTCCCTCCCTCAGACCACCTTCCTTTTCCTTAACTCTACTCTTCCTGCATTTATGATATTTTAAATTTTAGTTTTGTGTGTGAGTTGTTTTTGTTGTTGTTTTGAGGTTTTTGGTTTGTTTTGTTTTTCAAGACAGGGTTTCTCTGTGTAGCTCTGGCTGTCCTGGAACTAGCTCTGTAGACCAGGCTGGCCTCAAACTCAAGAGATCTGCCTGCCTCTGCCTCCTGAGTATTGGGATCAAAGGTGTGCGCCACCACTGCCCGACATTTTCATTTGTTTTAAATTGAGATAGGCTCTCTTCATGTAATACAGACTTGTTTTGGATTCTTCATCCTCCTGCCTCAGCCTCCTGAGGGCCGGGAGTACAGGCATGCACTACCAAGCTCAGCTATTTCTTGCATGTCAAGCTTCCATAACGGAGAGACAATGTCTGTACTCCAAGGCACCAGGTTTGAAGACTTTTGCTACAGCAGGCAGAGCACTCTAGTACATGGATGCTGGCAGCAGCTGATGGATGACTGTCTTTGAGAATCCTGTGGACAAGGCCGGAAGCAAATGGTGAGAAAAAAGTTCATTAGAAAAAAATCCAGCTGAGCTAGGTGTGGTGTTTCACAGCTTTAATCCCAGCACTCAGGCAAGTGGACCTCTGAATTCAAGGCCAGTCTCATGTGCAGAGGGAGTTCCAGGACAGCCAGGAAGAAAGACAGAGAGTCCCCAGAGAAAACCTGTCTCAAAAAAGGAAAAAGAAAGAAATAGAAGAAATCAAATGGTACAAACTTCCTTCTGACATTCCATCATTCTGAAACATTAAAATATACATTTTATTTTTACTTATTGCATGTATGTGTGTTACATGCTCATGTGTACGTAGGTGAGGTCACTTGTCTGTACACCCAAGGTCAATCAATATCCAATGTCTTCCTTTATTTCTCTCTACTTTGCTTTTCTGACATTGAACCTGGAGCTTGCTGTTTTGAGGAGGCCGGCTGGCCCATGAGCTCCAGTGGGGCTGTCCTCACTTCCCACCCCACTGCCATCCATCACTGGGATTGGAGACACTACTGCCACGTCAGGCTGTTCCCTCATGCTCGGGCAGCAAGCATTTTACTGAACCATCTCCAAACTTCCAAAATAGCGTTTAAAATGAGTATCATGGACCATATCTGATTAAATTGATTATGTTAGCCTTTTGACATTTGGATGCGATCTACTTTTTCTTTATCTGAACATGTCAACAGGTGAAGTGTTCTCATGAAGTGAAAAGAGTTAAAAGGGTAAATTTCATGTAATACAGATGTGGACTGGACGAGATCTGGGTAAGAAAGTCTGCATTCTTCCAGCTCAGTGATGTCCCTGTTCCTTTTGTTTTGGTTATTCAGGCTCTGCAGAGGATTTTGTAGGAAGTGATCCTCCTGCCTCTGCCTTCCATCCTGGAATTACAGGCATGGGCTCTAACACCAGCCTTGAATTTTTTTTTTTTTTTTTTTTTTTTTAAGAACCATAATTGGTAGCCGGGAGTTGGTGGCGCACGCCTTTAATCCCAGCACTCGGGAGACAGAGGCAGGCGGATCTCTGTGAGTTCGAGGCCAGCCTGGGCTACCAAGTGAGTTCCAGGAAAGGCACAAAGCTACACAGAGAAACCCTGTCTCGAAAAAACAAAACAAAAAAAAAAGAACCATAATTGATTTATTATGGGTATTATGTGTGCCTGCATGTGTTTTTATGTGGACCACATGCATTCAGGTGCCTGCAGAGGTCAGAGGATGCCAGATCCCCTGAACCTATCTGTAAGTCACCTAAAACAGGTGTGTGGAACCAACTTAGTCCTCTGCAAGAGCAGTAAAAACCCTTAACTGCTAAGCCAATTCTCCAACGTGTGTGTGTGTGTGTGTGTGTGTGTGTGTGTGTGTGTGTGTGTGTGTGTATGTAGGGGAGTTGTTTGTTTGGTTTGGTTTAGTTCGGTTTTTTTGAGAAAACAGCTCATACAGTCCAGCTGGCCTTGAGCTCACTACTTAGACAAGGATGATCTTGAACTCCTGATTCTCCTGACTTCACCTCCTCAATGCTGGAATTACAGGTAGGTACCACCATGCCGACTAGTCCTATGTATTTTTAAATACATAATACTTAGCTGGGCATGGTGGGGCATGACCACTCATAATCCTAGCAATCTTTTTTTGTGCCCCCCATCCTAGCAATCTTAGCACTATTTCTAGCTTTATCCATAAGATCCACAGAATGAGCGAGCTCCAAGCTCCCGCCAGCATCCCTGTATCCAAGTGGTATGGCTGCTATAACAAAGCACTTCAGATGAGGGAGGCTGAGTCAGGCCGGAAGATCTCTGGGAGTTTGGGGCCAGCTTGGGTGGGTTTCAAAAACAACACTAAATAAATAAAAACAACAAAACCTGAGTGATATATAAATACAGAATTCTTCACCCCAAAAAAATTTTCACGTGATAGGGCCAGAGAGATGGGCTCAGCAGTTTAGAACATTTGTTACTCTTTCCAAGGACCTGAATTGGATTCCCAGCACCTACATGGTGGCTCACAACCATCCCTAACTCCAGTTCCAGGGATCAGAGTCTCTCTTCTTGACCTCCATGGGCACAAGACACACGTATGGTACACATACGTACATTCATATAAAGTAAGAAGTAAGTCTAAAAAACACCATCTTAAATTTCAAGTGACAATGGAATATACCCCCCAGCTTTGCCTCAACACTAAGCCTAGAAACAAGAGGTGGCCACTGAGAAGGTCAGTCCCTTGGGATTCTGGGATCTCATGGTGTCTAATCACTACCCACCCTTTCCGAGAGACTTCATGTCTCTGCTGCAGTTCAGCCTGTCTCCTCTTAATTCCCGGGCAGCAGATACAGGAACTGCCTTCAAAGTCATTCGGTTTCTGAAACAGAAAGTGCCTCTAATTCTAGGGGTTACCCTAAGGATGACCAGAGTCCACTGTGGACAGCAGTTTTGGAGCAGGTCATTGCGGGGCTGAGGTCCTGGCAGCTGTCAAAACAAGGACATGCCCTAGGGGCATGTCAGGGTCTCTGATCTCCTTAGCTGAGGACACATCACACACATTGAGACCTGCCCTGAAGCCTTTCTTTCATTCTCAAAGGATGCAGAAACTGGGTCAGAATTCACCGACTAAGCTTTTATTGACTTTTCTATACCAGTGGAGATAATTTCAGTAGTTATTTGCTGTTTATTTTCAGTGGCTATAAAATCATGTTCCATTTTTGTGTGTATGTATGAACACATTTTACCTCTAAAAATAAAAGTAAGCTCAACATTGTGCTTTTGATTACTGGGTGATCGTTATCAATAGATCAATAAATATTGATTTAGTCATGTAGCCAGCTGAGGGCTAGCCATGGTAGAGAATATAAAAAAGAATAAGGGACATGGAGAGTTGGCTCAGTGGTTAAGAACACTTATTGCTCTTGTAGAGAGCCCCGGTTAAGTTCTCGGCACCTACATGGCAACTCACAACTGTCTGTACCTCCATTTTCAGGGGATCTAACCCCCTCTTCTGACCTCCACAGGCACCAGGCATGCATGTGGTACACATACATACATGCAGGCAAAACACCCATACACATAAAATAAAATAAATAACCTAAAACAATTTTAAGGAATAAGAAATGGTCTCTGCCACAGAGGGTATCTGCATACTAACTGAGCAGGTAAAATCCAGTTTTCATCATATTGTCAAAACCTATGGGAAGCCCTACCTGGAAGTATTTATCAACATGTACTAGGAGAGCCAAAATGAAGTTGGCTTGACTTCAACAGCCATCACGGGCATTGTCAAGGACATCAGATGTGAGCTGCTCTGTGTGAGCTTACTGAAGGGCAGAGACTGGGTGTTAAGTTGTGAAGAACTCAAGAGAGAGACACAAGGTTGGGGAACGGGGTAGGAAATCTGAGTTGAGAGAGTTAATATGCCTGATGTCTTGACATGAGAAGGTTCCAGATCTAGAGGCACACATCCAGGTAGTAAGGAGCAGGCGCCCCGCAGGCACTCCCATTTTTTATGTCTTTATTTCTTTGGGCTGCTTTAAATAGAGTCTCATGCTACCCAGGCTGCTGTGTAACTAATGATGGCCTTGAAACTGATCCTACTGCTTCTACCTTAAATGTTGGGGTTACGGGTATGGGGCACTGTGCCTGGTCATATGTTTTTGTCTTTCTTCCGCATAGAGTAAGGACTGTTAGGTGCTCAGCTCTCTTCTGGTGTTGTGGGTAGAAGACAGCAACTTCTGGCTGCCAGCTTATGTTCTAGCCAAGTAGACAATAGCAAGTGTCTTTTGTCAGTGGCACATGCTGACAAAATTAGGTAAGGAGATGGAAGTAAGTCTATTGTTAGGCAGATAAAAGAGTGGAAGATGGCTTCTCTGAAGGAAAGACATCCAGGGGCTGAGTCACCCAGGGCTTCGTGGGTCATAGCCAGGGTTTCAGGATTTGTTGGCTGTGGTAGGAAAACATTAAAAGGTTTATTTGTTCCGACATTAAAAAAAATTGTTCTGGCTGTTTTTGTATAGAATTTATAGCTGGGAATCATGATCCCCTCTTGTCATCCAACACTTGGGAGGTAGAAGCAGAAGGATCAAGAGTTCAAGGTTAGCCTTGGCTACTTTGTGAGTTTGACTCCAGTCTGGGCTACTTACCATCCTCTCTCAAAAAACAAAAGACAACTAAAAAGATAAAAACACTTCGTAGTAATTAGCAAGGGCTCTGTTTGCATGGTTTAGTAAGATCCAAGGTATGGAGTTAGGGGTCACTGGTCGAGAGTGGCAGAGTCTGGGTGGTTGGAATTGTTGACAAATGGATGAAAGGAAAGATGAGGCTAAGGCTGGAGTCATTTAAGTCCAGGGTTAAGCCAGTGGGTGAGCAGGATGCTATTTACATGGATAGTGAAGCCCAAAGTGTGATCAAAGATGGTGGAACGAGGGGTTTTGGGGGGGTAGGGAGCAGACTGTATTGCACCAGATAGATCTCAAGCACAAAGTCAGCAAATCTGGAGCTCAGGCAAAAAGTCAAGTCCAAAGCCTTATGTTTCAAAACCAGAAGCATATGACTACAGCGTAAAGCCGTGAGGTATACAGGGCTACATGAAGAGTAAGTTTCGAAAGAAAACAGCACTGATTAAAGCTAGGTGCTGAGAAACTCCACTGAAGTACAGAAGAGTGGGGCCATTGAAATGGTTCAGTGGATTCATCCACCTGAATTCTACCCCTGGGATCCGCATGATGGAAGGAAAGGACCAACTTCCCCAAGTAGCCCTTTAATCCCCACACAAAAGCCACAGTGTGCAACGTGTGCATCCACACACACTCATGTGTATACAATAAATAAGTAGACAGATAAATAAATAATACACACATATTTTAGAAAAAGAGTATGGGGGGAAAAGGAAAATCGATTGGCCAGGAGGGATGATCCAGTCAGGAGTATGGACTTTCAGAAGCGCTAATAAGCAACATAAATTCAAGAAAGTAAGCGTCAGCCATCAGGCCCATCAAGGGAGTGAATAATGAGAGGTGGGCTTGGCCAGGAGTTTGCTGGCAATGAGGCAACAGCCACAGTGGAATGGTAGAAGAAAGGCCCGATTAGGGAGGCATGAGATGATGGGGTGGCACATGCGCACTGTAATCCCAGCACTTGGGAGGTGGAGGCAGGAGGATCAGGAGTTCAAGGACAGTCTGGGTTAGAGGGAGACCTCTTATCTCAAGAAAAAGTTAAAAAGATGAAGCCTGGCATGCTATCCTAAAACCAAAGAAAGGATGATTGTGAGGATAGCCTGGGCTACACAGAGGAAAGGGCTCAGAAAAACAAAACCATAACAATAAAACAGACGGGCAAAGAAGAGCAGGAGGCCAGTGAGGAGGAACAAAGGAGGAAGAGGTGAAGAAAACAAGGGAAGGAATAAACAACACTGACGGTAGAAATGATCGAAAATGTCCTGGCAGCCAGAGTCCGTAAGTCTAGGAAGTACTTATGGTTTCATGGGATTGGAGACATCTATCATGTGTCTCTACTAAGTGGTGGTGTTGACAAAGAGAAGTTCAGGATGTAAGGAAGGTTGAGGAGATACTTGCTGGGAAAAAGTCATGAATAAGATTCTAGAGAAAAAAAAAATAGGCAGCCTTAGGTGGGGCAAGGTCTCTCCCTCCATCTACTGAAAGGCAAGGGTGTGTGGACGGTTCAGTAATAGTCATACATTCAGAGGTGGAGCTGCTGTTTTCTTGATCAATAAGAGATCAAGCTATTAGCTGTAAAAGAGGTACGGGGAAAGAGGTCAGAAGGTTAAAAAGAAGGAAGATGAGAAGCGTGAGCATAGAAGTTCCCTGGGTTCTGGGCATTGCTAAGGCCAACTTGAGATTTTCAGTCACAACCTTTCTGTGAATGAAAAGCAAAGGGTGGGCTGCTTTTCCTCACAGTAGGCTGCTCCGGAAATGGAGATGAGTAGGCAGTGTTGGGTTTATCTGTGGGCGAGGCCTTCAGGATGAGAAAATGCAAGGAAAAGGAGCGAGGGCTCTCATGGAGGATATAGAAGAAAAGAAAGATGAGGGAAGGGCAGTAGTGAGGAGCAGGATGGTGGTATTTTTAGGCAGAGTTTCTCTGTGTCCCAGTAGCCACTCCCAAATAACCAGACTGAGACTTATTATTAATTATAAATGCTCAGCCAATAGTTCAGGCTTGTTACTAGCTAACTCTTATATTTTAAATTAACCCCTATTTCTTATCTATGCTCTGCAATGTGGCTCAATACCTTTTCCCAGTACAACTTCATCTCCTTCTCTCTGCGTCTCCTCCCAGTTCTGAGAAGTGACTCCTCCTCCTCTTCTTCTTTGCACTCTCCTTTTTCTGCAAGTCCCACTTAACCTCTTACCTGTCCAGCTATTCTTTATTAACCCAACAACAGTGGCACATCCACACAGTATAAAGGAGTATTCCACAGGTATGGAAGACTGATTGACTAGAGGCATCAACAGAGAGTTGGGAGGAAAGAAGTAGCAGTCAGGGCTCATGGAGATTGAGGGTGGGACACTGTGGTCATGGGAAGATCTTGATCACAAAATGGGTAAGTGAGGGGGAAGTCAGGCTGCCCCAAGAGACTAGAACCAAGTTTCCACTTCCTCATTGATTTCTCTAGTCTCTTAGTTAATCAAGTTAATTTTGTTTATTTGATCATTTGCTTTTGAAACTCAGGAATCCTTTTATTAGAATTTGATTAAAAATAATAATAACAACAGGGCAGACAAGCTGTAATAATTGGCAGCTGCTTAGAGGAGGGAAATGGATAAGTCATGCCTTTTGAGTTAGCGTCCAGCAGGCAGCAGATTCAGCAGTGGAGGTCAGTAAGCATGGATAGGAGCAGAAGTCTCTGGAGAGGGAATGAGACATGTCCCAAGTGTCAAGACAAGCATCCTTAGGATTGGGGGCAGAATCAAAAGAAGAACTAGAAGGGTAGAAAGGAGGGCGAGTGGGATGACTCAGCAATAAAGGCACAAAATTAACTTGCTGCTAAGCATGGTGACCTGATTTCCATCCCCTGGATCCACAGGGTAAAAGACGGGGACAAGAACTGACTCCTCAAAATTGTTTAGAAAATGTGGAAAAGGAAAGGTTATACTTTTTGAGTTAGAACTCATAAAAGCAGGCTTGATTAGCAGAGAAATCTGTAAGCAATTGCCTGGTGGGAGGAACTCCTTGGGGTAGATAAATACTTTATCTCATTAGGGAGATAATTATTCCTCCCATCTACTTGGCATGTCTTCAGGTGCATTAGCTTTCCTGAGGGTTGGTCTCCTGGCAGGGACTGAGAGGCCCAGTTGGATTAACTCCAAAGGGTGGCGACAATCTTATGTGTTTGTAATCTTACACTTTGGGTACGTGCTCTAGAGTGTCATGGCTCCACCCAGGGCTGGAGAGAGAAATCTGATTCTAGTCTTTTGGCCAGAAGGAACGAGCTTTCCCTTAAAGGGTTTTAATAAAACCCACATACCTCTACCCTATAGTTGGACTTTCTCGTGGGACGCCAGCCCTCAAATTATGACACTGACACTTGTTAATTTGAAAGCTTGACCTGTGGCTTAGGTTTGTTCCCAACTGGTTCTTATAACTTAAATTAACCTGCTTCTATTAATCTGCACTCTGCCACATGGTTTTTTTTTTATCTCTCCTACATTTGTACGTCTGACTTGCTCCATGTCTTGCTGGTGTCTCCTGTGCACCTAGATTCATCCCAAGTTCCTCCCTCTGCCAGAAGTCCTACCTAGTCTCTCCTGCCTAGCTATTGACCATTCAGCTCTTATTACACCAATTAGGTGCCTTAAGCAGGTGAGGCAAAACACAGACACATCTTCACACAGTGTAGTGGATGGCTGTCCTGTCTATGACCTTGAGGCACCACCCTTAGAGATGCAGCAGATAACTGTTCCACCTGCCTATGACCTTGAAGTGCGTGCCCCTGGGGCGTGACCCTTAAGACCTGAGATGCACATAGGCATTTCTCTCTTCACTCTCTCTTGGGACTTAGATGCGGGACTGATTCAGGAGACCTGAACAGTGTTCCAGAACAGCGTTCCAGAAGCTGTGTCAATTCTGTTCTATACAGTAAGTTTTTCCCCTTAATAAATTATTTTGCCCATTTAAACAGGCTCCATCAATTTCCATTGTATCTGGCTCCAATGTGGCAATGTAAACAAATATCCTGAAACACTACCTTCCTCCCTTTCATATAATATTTTAAATACTAGATAGGGACACAACTGATTATGAGAGAAGATTCCATTAACAATTCTCTTTAAGGCTCATAGTACCTATCTAGCTATTTAGTATTCTCCTTTTTGGAGTTGAGACCTTAAAACCACTTAGAAGGTAGGCATAGAATCAATTTGGTTACTTCTGGCTAAAATGGGACATGACATAGAAGCATTTAGGGTCTCCATTCTTGTTGACTTCCAGGCCATGAAGTACTATGAAGAAGACCCAGAAAGATGAAATTAAATTGCTGCAGGATCTTCTGAAGATGGATCCACTATAAAGGAGAGGAGATTAAAGATAGTTGTAACCCAAATTGCTAAATGGTCTTATTAATAAAAATAACAAACCGGAGACAGATATTGGGGTGAAAGCTGAAAGATCAGAGAAACAGAACAAACCACACACAGTCAACCTCACCTCACCAGCTTCTCAACTGAAAGCCTCTGAGTCCTTACCCCTGAGGATCTCAGTTGAACTGCTGCTAAAAACCTCTAGTTCCTGGTCCTCCTGCCTTATACACCTTCCTGTGTCCTGCCATATTACTTCCTGGGATTAAAGGTGTGTGTCCTTCCCAAGCAAAGACATGAGATCTCAAGTGCTGGGATTAAAGACAGGTGCCGCCATGCCTGGCTCTGTTCCTAGTGTGGCCTTGAACTCACAGAGTTCCAGATGGATCTCTGCCTCCCGAGTGACAGGATTAAAGGCGTGTCCTGCCACTGTCTAATGTCGTGGCTGGCTCTGTCCTCTGATCTCAGATAAGCTTTATTGGGGTGCACATTATATTGGGAGACACAGTATATCACCACAGATAGTAGTTAAGCACACAAGATCTAAAGAGTAATAGGATCATTACCAAGGTCATAGTAGATACAACCCCTCTCCACCACAAAAATCAAATGTTAAAGCTGTTCACCAAAAGGGATGGAGTGCCTGGCACAGTCTCAATCTGATTTTGTAGATACTGTAAAGGAAACAGAGACATTAGAGGAATTGTCAGGAATATGCAGATAGCATTTGTTTGTGGATAGGAAAAGCATGAGAGTCCCTTAATCTTATTATCGCTGGGGTAGCTTTGACTCCCCTATCTGGCATGCCGGTGGGGAGGCCTGGGAAGCCTTCCTCGGTGTTTGTCCCTTTGAAAAGCCTGGTCTAACTCTTTTTGTCTGGCACGGCCCAACATTCTATCTTTTGGCTCCATTTTCCTCCTTCCCTATTTAAAACCCGCTAAGTAACCAAGCCTTAACTATTTTCTATTTTTTAACTGTCAAGATCAGTTAAATGTCCTTTGGGGTTGTTTTCAGGGACTGGGAGGAAGAAACCTGTGTCCTTCCATCTTTTCTCTACCAGTGTGCCATCTGTCGAGATGGCTTGGGTGGGGTCTTGCTGATTTAACCCCCCGTGGCTTGGGGGTTAAACCACAGTGGGTAACGTTTCCTTACACTCTAATGTCCTCTCATGAGAGTTGACTTCCGGGTGGCCAACTGTGAGCATTTTTAGGGGCCAGTTAGTAAAGGGTTTACTTGCAGTTGTATGTAGTTGTTTGTCGTTTCATGTTGTGTTTGAATATTACTACACTTCTTAGAAGCATTGGTAGCATGGGCTTTGAAAGATAGGCTTCCAACCCCCACTTCATTCACCTTCCTTACACTAACTTCTCTAGCTTCCTCCTGCACATACTACAAGACCACAGCCCATCCTTCAGGACCCAACCCAAGAGTCACTGGTCAGTGGGGAATGGGAGAGGATCAGGTTTTTATTGGCTGTTCATTCTGCTCTTTATAGAAAGTATTAGACAACAGGTAATCATTGTCTTTATCGTGCAAAAAACCGTGTAATGCAAACATGGAAAAGGAATGTTGCAAAAATGTGAAACCACAGGCATGGTGGTACACACGAGATTCCACCCCTTGGAAAGCTAAGGCAAGAAGAATAAGCGAACTACCTACCCAGAACCTATCTCAAAAAAAAAAAAAAAAAAAAGCAAAAGAGGGGTGAAATGGGCATAGTCAACTGAAGAGTATGTAGTTTAAAAAAACGGAAAAGGAATGCTAAGCCTTACAGAATAGACAGTTGAATAAAATAGAATGTCGTGTAGTAGGTCTGGCGTGGCGATGCATGCCAAAATCCAAGCACTCATGAAGCTGAGACAGGAGGATTACAAGTTCCCAGTTAGACTTGGCTATCTAGTGAGAGGAAAAAAGAAAAAAAAAAAAACAACGAAACAAAGAAAAAAGAAGTTGCCTTGTGTGTTGTTTCAGTCTGGGTAGATTTTGTCAATGTATTTGCCTGCCACAGCTCTTGACGGTGACCATCTTCTGAATCTTTTCTCATTGCAATTATTCACGTACATCACTTTCCTACCACATTTTGGTGGAGGTTTGGTTTTGGTTTTGTTCTTTTCAGGAAGACCTTCTTCAGGTTGCATCAGCCTTCACCACACCTGCTCAAAAACCTAAGCTTGTCACCTACTCGTAGCCTGAGGAAACGACAGCCTCTCATGACCCAGCCCTTTTACAGGGCGCCAGAGCCAGAAGGCACAGTAAAAAAATGACCAGCGGTAACTTCCATTAGGGGCAGGTTTTATGTTTTTTTCCTGATGACTTACCCATGTTGAACATTTTCATGCCGTGAAAAGATTGAGGAATTTTCCCAGACCTCCACCCCAGTAGTTTTCCCTTTCCCACATGCCTCTCTCTTCATTTCCTGATTCTGGCCTGGACTTGAAGCAGAGGTACCTGGGTGCAGCCAGGAAAGCTATTATTTCAACAGTTTGGGCCGAACAGGGACAGGAAATACCAATGAACTTTGGTGAGCTCTTTCCCAGTGGCTGGCCAACCTCGGTGCATAGACCTGGTGCCTTCCATAACGATTCCAGTGATGCTCGAACATGGCCCCAACATTTGAAAACATCTTTCATTCTAGTCTTGTGTGACCACGGGGTAAGTAAAAATTCCCACAATGCAACACTGAGATGGAAATTGTAGTGACATGTGCATGTATATCCTAATACAAGTCCCTGAAGAGTAAGATATTCAGAAAGACAAGCAACAAAACTCAAAATTAGCCTTATTCCTTGGGAAAGGAAATTACCAAATGTATTGCTTCATCTCTGGCTCCCATGTTAAGCAAACAACAGTTCCTTTTCCCAGAGCGTTATAAGAAAGAAAAGAAATGGGAAGTTGACAGGAGAGAAAAGTGAGTTACTTTTGCAAACTATCTGATCCACCCCAAAAACCGCAAGGCAATCCATAAAATACATAAAGTGCATAAATGACCTCATCTAGATGCATCATTCTCTAGTCAACCAAGTTATTCTCAAATATCTGTCTGCTCTTAC
>CABHPH010160812.1:15570-35511 GCA_902168325.1 Peromyscus nudipes | reverse complement strand
CTTATTCCTTGGGAAAGGAAATTACCAAATGTATTGCTTCATCTCTGGCTCCCATGTTAAGCAAACAACAGTTCCTTTTCCCAGAGCGTTATAAGAAAGAAAAGAAATGGGAAGTTACAGGAGAGAAAAGTGAGTTACTTTTGCAAACTATCTGATCCACCCCAAAAACCGCAAGGCAATCCATAAAATACGTAAAGTGCATAAATGACCTCATCTAGATGCATTCTCTAGTCAACCAAGTTATTCTCAAATATCTGTCTGCTCTTACGATCACCTTTCTTTCTTGTTTCTCTGCCTTGGGCGATTTTGAAATCTTTATTGACATAATTGTTTTGTAGTGATGTTTACTATGCCAGCGAAACAAACAACATTAGCCCTGAAATTGGCCTTGTTGTGACCTGCCTGGTGAGTCACCCTAGGCCTACCAGCCCTTAGGTTCCCAACACTGACCCAAGGCTGTTTTCCTGCCTTGGTTGGGAGATCTGTTTACACTCATTCCCAGGCAAGCCTGGGCTGAGTTGTTAGCACAGCTCCAGGGAACAGCACCCAGGCTAGCAGGCCCTCTCTCCTAGAACTTTGAGGAGGGTAGGCGTGGCATCAGATGTTCAAAACCCTTCCCTCCATAGGAGGCCCTGACGATTTCTCTGTGGTTGGTTTTGAGCACAATTCCAGGACTTCGACAAATCAGATATTTTGGAACTGATGCCTCAACCACTGGGCACAGCACAAAACCAGCGTACTTGCATAGTAGGGTGATGAATGGCTGGAAATGTCCCACCTGCTCTAAATCTCCTGCTAAGGTCTTCATGCAGAAGAAGAAGCGAGGTCCAATGTCTGTCGATAGGTGATTGATTGAATAAATGAACAGACACAGGACGTAAGGGGTCAAACCTGGAAAATGAGACCCTGCCAACTTCATGGGCCCACATAGACAGGAGCCAGCTAATCCTAATGGCATCTTGTTTTTTGAGATAAGCTCCTTCAAACAACCCAGGTCAGAGCCAAAGATGGGCAAGCCGCTTCTTGCTCATACTATTACTTCATTAATGTAACTACCCGCCGACTATCCATTCTACTAAACTCTCTATTATCCACTCGGGGCTGTTGAGCCTCCACCCACCCATTACTGACCTTTTAGCCTTCTGATTATTCGTGCCGAACTCCTCCCAAATTAAAAGGATTAGGGAGTGGTTTTCAAACGAGTTTTTCTCTTAATTAGAAACTTCAGGAAATAGGAGGTAGGGCGGGTCAAGGTAAAGAGCAGGGGATGAAAGCAGTTTTGATATGGCTGTAGATTGCAGGCTGTCATGGGAAACTTTCTCTCCAGAGAGCAGGTCACAGCAGAGGTAAGGTACACAAAGGACAGCTTCCTTTATTCCTTGGCCAGGACCACTCAGGGTCATAATCCCCACCCTGCTAAGCCTGGAGAAGGGGTTGTGGGGCAAAATGGAAAAGGAGCAGTAATGACTGGACCTCACCATGTCGAAGTGAGTGAGAGAATCATACCAGGGCAGAAGAGAAACTCCAAGTGTGAGAAACAGAACCGTGTCTACAAACGCAAAGACTAAAGAGCCAAGCGCAAATCCTACACTCAAGTTAGTTTTCTCGTGGGTACCAGTGAGGGATCCTAAAACAGTTACAAGCCCATGGATCAAAGAGGCAAAGAGGCACAAAAATGTGTGTGTGTGTGTGTGTGTGTGTGTGTGTGTGTGTGTGTGTGTTTATAGATGAGCTACTTTTAAACTTCTGGGGTTTTTTTGTTTGTTTGTTTGTTTGTTTTTTAAAGTTTACCCTGAGTCCTCAGAGAAAGGAAAGATAGATTTTTGTCCTATGTTTTTTTAAAAGGTAGATTGTGTGGTACATGTCTGTAATCCCAACACTCTAGAGGCTGAGGCAGGAGGATGGGGCCAATTCAAGGCCAGCCCCGAACTTCCTTTCCCCTAACAGACAGAGATGACTACTGGACTTTTAGTTCATACTTTTGATCCATATAACTTATTCAAAACTTATTCCTGCTTAAAACCTGTAGAGAAAGAGCCAAGCTCTACTTTGGGGGAGTCCTTTGAGCCATGCCTGAGTTAATGAATGACTCACAGATAAAATACAGCTATTGCAAAGCAGCTCTCAGAGACTCCCCACAGAGGAAACACACCAGTAACCAAGTGACTTTCTCCAGTGAGTCTTCCCATCTATTAGTCACTCAAATGTCTTCAATGAGAGATTAGTCAAGGAGGTTTGGTGCATGGGATGACTCAGTCTCCCTTCAGCTGAGTGAAAGGCTCTGAGGTGTATGGACAAGCAACTCACCCCTCCCTTCCCACAGGAAACTTTTATGCATGGGTTCAAGGGGGAAAAGAGGTAATTTGTCAATTTCTCATTTAGTGGAGCCATGGGTTGAAAAAGGAAAAGAGACAATTTCTCATCTAGCAGAGCCTTGCGTCAGAGCATCAGTAAACACCAAGGACCACATAGCTACAGATACCCTCTGCAAAGCAAGCTCTGGGACTGGGCTGACGGGGATTTCCTGCTTCTCTTACTACTGTTCAGGGATTTAATCCAGTTGAGTCCCCTTGTCATGTGACTTCTCTCTTAACGTGATTGACAGCTCCACTGGACCACAAGGGTTAACATCAGACTTCAGTGGATTTATTTCTTTTGCCCAGCTGTGGTGAAGCTGTCTTAAAGTTTGACGATAGGAATGCAGTGGGAATTCAACAGACAGAATCAACCCTAAATTACAGGGTCAAGGCCTTCCAGGAGCTGAAATGTGCACAACCCTGTTTGGGGTCTGAGAGCGATGGATTTAGAAGAACATCACTATTTACAAAGTTTACTCCACAATACCCGACTAGCAGTTCAGAGTTGGTGTTTTGTTTCATTTTTTTTTTTGTTTGTTTGTTTTTTGAGACAGAATCTTATGAATCCCAGCTGGCCTCCAGCTAGTTCTGTAGACGAGCATTATTTCAAACTTTTAATCCTTCTGCCTCCATCTCCCAAGTGCTAGGGTGAGAGACAATGCCGCCAATGCCTAGTTTATATGGGGATGGAGACCAACCAATCTATGGCCTTGTGCATGTTAGCCATGCACTGTACCAACTGAGCTATATATCCCTGGCTCAAGAATTTATTATTCATAACAGAATCTACATCAATGGAAGAAACTTAAATTTATTGAATACTGAATGAATAATTGTTAAACATGAAATCTAGGATTCACCTATCAAACAAATTTTGGATGTTTGTTTTTGAGACAAGATCTTGCTAAGCCTCAAACTTGGGAGTTCAACTCAAGCCTCCCACCTCCAACTCACGAATGGCTGGGTTACAACACCGGTCTGCCTGACTGCTGATGGTGATGTACCAGAGTCTGAATGGAAAATAGAAACAGACAAACAAGTAAAATAAAATAGAAATGAGGGGCCTGGCTCATGCACGGGAAGAGGAAAGGCAGACAAATAAAGGATGCAACATAGCACGGGAGGAGCGTGTGGAGAGCACAAAGGGGAGAGCTTCTAACCCTGTGGGGAACGAGAGTAGGGTCTGAGGAGGCAAGGCCTGAGCAGGAAGGAGAAGGAGGGGTCACAGACAGCTTTTAAAGGAAGGAAAGTACAGTGCAATGAGAGGGAGAAACAGCATTCCCAGAGGCCAAGAAAACAGCTCCCGGGGCAATGGAGGAATGAAATAGCATCTTGTCCTGTGACCATTGAAGTCAGGGTTCCCAGTGAGTCCAAAGACAAGACAGCAGGTGGCAGGTAGCCCCCTACCGTGGAGCGAGCAGGTGCACCGGGGGCCACCTGTATCACGCACACTCTCATGGCCTTGTCTTGATCCAGAGGGCAGCTGGCGCCTAGGGCGAATTTTCCAGAAGAACACAGTCAGGTGTGCATTCTGGAGAGAGAGGTCGCCGGGTAAAATCAAAATGGAAGTCTGGGAACGGGAATCGCATGGTGATTAGAAATTAGAATCGCATAGCCCGCTTAGAAACATTTCCCACCAAGCCAGGCATGGCAGCACGTCGGTAATCCCAGCACTAGAGACATGCAAGCAAAGGGATCTTGAGCTCTGGTCTAGCCTGGGCTACAAAGAAAGACGGTCTCAAAACAAGAAAGAGAAGAGGGAGGAGAAGAGATGAAGAAAAAGGAAATAGAGGCCTAAGCAAGAAGGGGAGAGGGGGGAAGGGAGGACTCAGGTTTTCTTCCTTTTGGGGTGGTTGCTTGTTTGGGACAGGGTCTCTCGATGTAGCCCTTGCTGTCCTAGAATTCACTATGTAAACCAAGTGAACTCAGAGGTCCAGCCTCTGCCTCCTGAGAACCGGAATCAAAGGCGTGTACCACCACAGAAGGGAGAATTCTTATGAGCATCTTTTCCAACTTCTAAGTCAGTGGCTTGCAACCCTCCTAACGCTGTGACCCTTTAATACAGCCCCTCATGTTGTGGTGATACTTCGTAACTATAATTTTGCTACTGTTACGAATTGTAATGTAAATGTCTGATATACAGTCACCTCAAGGAGGTCCCGCCCCGTAGGTTGAGAGCCACTGTTCTTTACATGAACAGTAATAGCCTATCTACTGTGGTTCTTCACACCGATGCTAACTGCCAGTGTCTTTTATTCCTCCAGTCAGCAGCAGTAGTGCAGAGAGGCAGGAGGAAGGTTGTAGATTGCGGTCACCTTCCAGCGTGTGACCCTTTCACATGCCGCTTCAGCGACCCCAGTAAACATCTCATCTCACGAAAATGGCTTCACTTGCTCTCCACAGACAGCCTCCAAGCGCAGCTCTCAGCCTCTGTAGCTCTGAGTCCCTCATTGTATGTACACACCCTAGCTCATCAGGTAAATATCAGCCAATGACTGTTAGACTCAAGTGGGACTCCTGGTGTGGGAGAGATGGCTCAGTGGTTAAGAGTGCGTACTGTTCATGCTGAGGTCCTGAGTTCAGATCCCAGCACCCACTTTGAGTAGCTTACAACCACCTATAAACTCCAGCTTCAGGGAGTCTGACTCTCACTTCTGGCCTCTATGGTACACACACACACACACACACACACACACACACACACACTTTTTAAAAAGGGACTTAGATCCCTGGAAACCTTCTGTAAGGTGCTGTGAAACAATCTTTTTGTACACTATGAATATACATTACTTTCATTGGCTAATAAAGAGCTCACTAGTCAATTAGCTGGGCAGGAGGAGGTTATACCAGCGGGAATACCAGACTAAGAAGATGCTGGGATGAAGAAGGGTGGAGTCAGATGGAGAACGAGTGGAACACACAAAATGGGACAGAGGTAAAAGCCACGTGGCAGAATGTAGGTGAATAGAAATGGGTTAATTCAAGTTGTAAGAGCTAGTTAGTAATAAGCCTGAGCTATTGATCAAGCGTTTGTAATTAATACAGGCCTTGGTGTGTTTGTTTGAGAGCGGCTGTGGGACAGGAAAACTCCACCTACAGTAAGGCCTCATGGAAAAACCTCTCATCAGATCCCACTGGTTCATGATGTTTGGGAGAGGCCTCTGCAGGTGTCCCCACTAGTAAGTCTCCATTCCAGCGCCAGCGGAAGGTTTGGCCACTGGCTGAACCCTCAGCAGCTTTCCCAAGAGACTTTCAGGCGGGGAGTGTCATATAACCACCTCCTATCTGGAGGCTGAAGGCTCAGAAGAGTCCCATAAAACTCCTGGTCGTCACCTGCAAACTGGGGAAGAATTTCCTGCAGGACTTCCAAGCAGTAAAACGGATAGCTGCTCATAAAAAAAAATAAAAAAAGTCCCCGGTTTTATGTATTTGAAGTGACTTTTACATATAATGTGGTTACTTCATTCTCCTTGTTGGAGACTGTAAACACCCCGGGCCTACCTCCCTTTTCTCTCCTTATATTTTTTTTTCTCTATGACTTAACACCTACTTGTCACCAACTGGTAGATGGTTATTAAGAAGTTAAAACTTAAGCTGGGCGTGGTGGTGCACACCTTCAATCCCAGCACTCGGGAGGCAGAGGCAGTCGGATCTCTGTGAGTTCCAGGCCAGCCTGGTCTACAGAGTGAGTTCTAGGACAGCTAGAGCTGTTACTGATAGAATTCCGAGGCACTCCCCCAGCTACGTGACTGCGCGTGCGCTGACAAGATGCTTACCCATCCCAGGGCCTTACGTCCTACGTAATCCATGTGCTGCTACATGATCACGTAATCTATGCACACGCGCATGCATGGTGTAGCTACGTAAACCCATATGTGCAGCGGGGGACACCTATAAAAGCCGGTTCCACATATTCCTCCCCTCTCCTCCTGCACACTCCTTCCATAGGCCTATGCACAGCTTTCCTATCCCCTTCCCTTGAATAACTCTTATGGTGGGTTTTGTTGTACCTCGTGGCTTTTCTCGCACCGTAGACAGTGCCGCTTAATGAATAATAGTTACACGGAGAAACCTCAGAAAAAATAAAAAGAAGTTAAAATAAAAATCAGCAACCATGAAGCAAGCTATTTTAAATATATCTCTCTCCCTTTTCTTGCCCCACTTACAGGGTGGGCTGTATACCAAAGACATGCCAGTTGACTACGAACTGCAAATAAATACAAATAATGTTTTATTATAAATATAGCCCATGCAATATTTCATATATGTTTGCACTTTTCAAAAGTTTATCTGAAGCTAATCTGAAGCTCCGGTTTAACTAAGAAATCTATATTTATTTGACAACTCTGTCAAAAACAAGAAAAAAGGCCATAATTTGTTTCATGGTACTTTGGTTAAGGTATTGGGCTTGAAAATAGAAACAAAAAGACTTCCATGCAGTTTTTTTGTTTGGTTGGTTGGGTTTTTTTTTTTGTTTTGTTTTGTTGTTTTGTTTTGTTTTGTTTTGTTTTGTTTTGTTTTGTTTTGTTTTTAGACAGGGTTTCTCTTTGAAGCTTTGGAGCCTGTTCTGGAACTCACTCTGTAGACCAGGCTGGCCTCGAACTCACAGAGATCTTCCTGTCTCTGCCTCCCGAGTGCTGGGATTAAAGGCATGCACCACCACCACCCAGATCATGCAGTTTTATGAGATGAAATGTAACTGGATTTGGGGCTATCGTACCTAGACCCAGTACTTGAGAAGCTAAGATGGGAGGGTTCTCATGTGTCAAGGCCAGCGTGGGCTACAGAATGAGGCTCTGTCATAAAAAGAGAAAGAGGGAGACTAGAACTTGGACACAAGCATTTTGTTCATCTGGTGTTTAATTTCTTTGAGACAGAACCTGACTCTATAACCCTGGCTGGCATTAAACTCCCAGCAAACCCTGCTACCTCAGCTTCCAGAGTGCTGGGATCACCCAGGCTAAGCCTTTTTAATTTAACAGAAGGGCTATGTAAATCCAGCGTGGTGGAGACAGTTGGCAGAGGAAAACAGGAAACCCAGACCTGGCCCCGCCTGTCAGACTGGTTGGTGACTACCTTCAGGTGGGAACCCCAACGTGACGGTGGCACTCAACTTCCAGATGCCAACCGGACCCTCCCAGATAACGTCTGAGCTGTGTCTGATCACATGGAGAAGCGGAATAACAATGGGGACCTTCAGGTCACCTCCATGTTCTCTAACGGGAGCATGAGTGTCCTTGGAACCTTGGGAGCAGGGCACACAGTTCTCGGCTGACTGCGATGGGCTCCCTGCGACCAACTCCAGTGTGGTTGTGCCAGTCTGCCACTGTTTGTACAAGACAGCCAGATTATGCCTTCCAGGATATAGGGCTGGCACTTGTGTTACCAGGAATTTGGGGGAGCCTCATTAAGATTGACACAGGTAACCAGAGAAACCAGGGAAACCAGGATCCCTACTTGGGAGTCTTAGTTTCATTACTAAAAGAGCCAAAGAACAAACGGAAAAGAAAACCCAAGCCGGGCGTTAATCCCAGCACTTGGGGGGCAGAGCCAGATGGATCTCTGTGAGTTTCAGGCCAGCCTGGTCTACAGAGTGAGATCCAGGACAGGCACCAAAACTACACAGAGAAACCCTGTCTTGAAAAAAACAAAAAACAAAAACAAAAAAGAAAACCCAAAGACAATTTTATTAGTGTTTAAAAGAAAAAAAAATCCACGCCGGGCGGTGGTGGCGCACACCTTTAATCCCAGCTCTTGGGAGGCAGAGTCAGGAGGAGCTCTGTGAGTTCGAGGCCAGCCTGGTCTGCAAAGCGAGTTCCAGGAAAGGCACAAAGCTACACAGAGAAACCCTGACTCGAAACCCCCCCCAAAAAAAAAAGAAAGGAAGAAAGAAAGAAGGAAAGAAAGAAAGAAAGGAAGGAAGGAAGGAAGGAAGGAAGAAAGGAAGAAAGAAAGAAAGAAAGAAAGAAAGAAAGAAAGAAAGAAAGAAAGAAAGAAAGAAAGAAAGAGAAAAAATCCAACAGGCAAGCTGTAAATCTTGGCAGCTACCTAGAGGGGAAAGATGGAGAAATAAAAGAAAAGATCAGGCCTTTTAAGTTAAACCAGCATGGAGGTCAGCCACATGATGGACAAGCATCCACATGGCAGGAAGGGAAACTTTGGAAAGAGATGAAAAGGCCCAGGTACCAGTGGAAGCATACTTAGGACCTGGTCAGAATCCAACAAAAAAGGGGAAGTTACACTGTCCTGAGTCAGCACTCAGAAGGGTAGGCGGGCCCAACAGAACCTTACACGCTCAGAAGCAACTGCGTTCGGGGCGGGAATTCTGGGAAGGAAAAGTAAATTATCTCATTGAAGAGAAAATGAGTCCATCCACCTCTAGCATAGCTTAAGGTGAACCCATCTTCCTGGAGGGTGGTTCCTTGTCCAAGTGATGGACCTACCCAACCTAGTTCTTAAGGGAGTAGAAAATGGCATGTCTCTACCCTGGGTGGATTCTACCGTTTGTACCTCCCTGACCCTTGGAACTCTGGGATTCTATTAGGCTATGTTTTCAGATTCTGGAAATCACTGGAATCTTAAGACCTACCTACCACTATTGCTTTTGAGGGAAAGGTGCATGCCTGGTGACTTACCGGTCTTAAGAGAGGCCACTTCCTCACAACCTGTCTTTGGTTCATCTCAATCTCTCTCCACCCAGTCCCCAACGATGTCCTCCTTATATCCCAGACTGGCCTCAACCTCCATGTGTAGATGGGGATGGCCTTGAACTACTGATCCTCCTGCCTCTACCTCCCAAGTGCTGGGATTACAGGCATGCATGACCGTACTGTTTAATGTAGTACTGGAGACTGAACCCAGGGCTTACTGCACCCTCGGCAAGCACTCTGCCATCTGAACTAAATCACAATCACCCTGACCTTGGCCTCTTTGGGGGAATGTCCTGTTCCTTTCCCTGAAGCTCCACTTTCGGCTGAAACTACAATTGAATCTTTTGAGCTGGCACAGTTCCAGATGCTCTGAGTGGCGTGTTTAACACCTCCTGAGGCTTCTGAATCTACAGGACTGTAGTCAACTCAGGTGAGTCTGTCTGCAAAGCCACCTCCAAAAAATGAAGAACTGTCTTGAGCCCAGCCTTAGTTTTCAAGGACCTCTGTACTGTATTATTTGTATGTATTTTGTGTATTTTTTTTTCATTTTTAGACAGTGAGTGAATAGTAATTGTCAACATTTATTGCCAATAGCATTATAATCAATTTTTATTTTATCTAAATAAATCAGATCTCCTGGCTTTCTAGGTGGAGGCAGGATGGTCAATCAGTTCAGGGTAATCCTCAGCAGCATATTGTTAGGTTTCACTCTGGGACAAAATGTTGAGGTGCGTGTTTAACGTATCAAAGAGGCCATTAGCCACCAGGTTCTCCCAGCATCCCTCAGTCCCTACCTGTTACAGGGCCCACCTGACTGGCATACCCCACCTCCTACCCAAAACTTCTCTGGCCCAGGGCTGAGCTGCCCTTCCCACTGTAGTCAGACTTTCTTTGGATCACCAGCTCCCACATAACTACACAGAGACTTCTTGTTAATTACTAAAGCTGGGCCTTAGCTTAGGCTTGTTTCCAACTAGTTCTTATAACTTAAATTAACCTGTATATGCTAATCTACATTCTGCTATGTGGCTCGTTATTGCTCGTCTATGCTGTATGTCTGACTTCCTCTCAGATTGTCCCCCAAGTTTCTCTCCTCCAGGAAGCCCTGCCCATCCTCTCCTACCTAGTTATTGACCATTCAGCTCTCCATGAAACCATTCAGAAGGCGCCTCAGGCAGGAAGGGTTAAACAGCAACACATCTTCACACAGTATGATCAAATGTCCCCCAACATGCCCCAACTGCCCTTCCCTCTATAATCCAACCATTTTGTTTTCCTGAGGTTCTTTTCCTCTGCTCTCTTTTGGACCTCCTGGCTGCTGCATCTGGTCCCCCCTCTCTCCCCTCTAACATCTCTTCTCCTTCTCTTCTCCTCATGCGGTTCAGGGTCACGTCCACTCTGGACTCTCCCAGATGTTCCTGCCCCTGGCTATGCTCTCCCACACATCTATAATAAACTTTCTCTCCACCACACCCAGGAGCAGTCATGTCTTCTTTTCCTTTTTATTTATATCTCCTTTATATTTATTTTTTTCATTCACATATGAAGTCCGGTTTGGTTATAGGAGACCCTGTCTCAAACCAAACAAGACAAACAAGTAGTAAATAAAGGAATAGCACATCATTGAAAGAAATAAGTATCACTCAGTGGCAAGAGAGAACTCTGAAGCATTGCCCCACATAGGAAAGTGCACATATATTAAACAAAAATGAAATATCACACAGTGATAGCTGACCGTTAGAGAATGGAAGTTATGTAACAAATATGTTATAACTGTTCTTTTTGCTTAAATCTTCAAAAACTATGCTATTACATTTCTGGCATTTTCTTAGCCAGTGTTCTATTGCTGTGAAGAGAGGGCATGACCAAGGCCACTCTTACAGAGGAAAGCTCTAAGAGGCTTGCTCACAGTTTCAGAGGTTTCGTCCGCTATCGTCCTGGCAGGGAGCACACCAGCAAACACGGCATTAGAACTGTAGCCCACAGCTACATCTTGGTCCATGGGATACCGGGCCTGGCTTGAGCTTCTGAAACCTCAAAGCCCACCCCCAGTGACACGCTTCCTCTGACAAGGCCACACCTCCTAATCCTTGCAATCCTTTCAAACCGTTCCACTCCCCGTGACCAAGCATTCAAGTACATGAGTCTCTAGGGGCCGTTCTCATTCAAACCGCCACAGGTATAAAGATGAAAAACTCAGAGCTTCCAAGGGGTTTCTGTGTCTAGCAAACATTGTATACTCACGCATGCACATAATGTATTATCACGAAACGCAGTGGTGGTAGCGAGAGAATGGGAGACCGTAGAAGCCATAGCACTCATCAGTTTTCCTAAGAACGTAGTAATTTCCCAAGTCTTCTCCCTGTGTTTTCTACGTCTTCCGTAGAAGCATACATTGTTTCTCAAATAAGACAGTAATACACTTAAATGTGAAAAACTTATCTGACGGAAGAAAATTATCATTTTAATGCCCACGGCACCTTCCCACAGCATACATCATGAAGTGAATGTAGGGGGAGTGACGTCATTCCGAGTTTTTCCTACCCGAAAGTTCCCTGGGCGGCTATGATCATGGAACTTTAATTGGAATTTAACGCGGAATTTAATTACACATTTTCATTTGTGCATGCGCGTGTGAGCATATTATGTGTAGGAATTCCTATAGGCACGTGTGTGGGGAGGCCAGCCACTGACATTCAGTATCTTCTTTGATGACTCTTCTCGCTTGTTCTTTGAGACAGGCTTTCTCGCTCAGTCTGGAGCTCAGCGCTTGGGCTAGGCTCCCTGGCTAATGAGCTCCGGAGATATGCCTGTCTCCACTTTCTTGCTCTCCTCCTCACATGAGGGTTATAGACGTGCGGGACAGTGCCTGGCTTTCACACGGGGCTGGGCTGCTCCCCTCAGGTCCTCACGCTTGCACAACTGGTAATGTATTGACTAAGCCGTCTCCCCAGCCCCACGGGTCTGTCCTTTGAGGATCTTTCTTCAAAATCAACTGGTTAATTAGATTCTGTGATCTCAGCCATCACTGCACTGCATATTAAAGAAAAAAAAATCCTTTCAAACAAGATGAAATAGGAAATTTATCAGCCTAGAAAACTAAATAATTAAAAGCAGCAGAGTTCCTGGAGCTTTTGGTAGCCATTTGAATGGATGGAGAAATATTGGCTCTACAGCCAGCAAGGAAAAGAACATGCAATTTAAATGTGTTTCCAACTTGTCCCCCTCAGTGTGTCCTGAAAAAGTCAGCCACCCTTCAGAGAATCACAGACTCTTCTGCACTGAGGTCACCATGCTGGCGATTAAGAAACAGGTTTTTCCACCGCATATCAAAGACAGGGCCTCTGAAGGGCATGGGGCAGGTCCCACGTGAACGGTGAACTAATATGGTTTCAATGGCTCTTATATCACCACTAATAAGAGTTATTTTTACAGGAAGCTGCCTCTAGCTAAACATACGCTCCTGGCTTTTGCTTTAAAAGAGCGACGCCAGTCCCTGAGCTTATCCTTTAATTGCCTTATACGTAATAGAAAAGATTTTCTGCGTAACGGGCAAGCCCGAACAGCAACTTGGAAGCCAAGAGTTCCTATGGAAGTTCACTGGGAGGTGGGGCCTGGAGCCTCTCAAAGAATGCAAGAGGTTGGAGGAGAGGTCTCTTCCAGAAGAGGTCTCAGGTCCAAAGGTGTACTGTGTACCTTCCTTTGCAGAAGAATTCTGGGTGCTTCTCAGACAGAGGCTACAAACGTGGCAGCCTCTAGCAGGAGTGAGTCACCGTTTGTACAACTCCATAGTGTTGGCAGCCCACCCCTGCTCTAGCTCACAGTTTTTGTTTTCTTGGTATGATAATTAGTTGTTGGCACTGTGAGTGCATCTCCTGAGTAAAGAGAAAAGAAAAATATGGGCACCTGTTATTTCTAGAATGAGTAGTGTTCTATGCATGGCATTGAGGTAAGCCATCTGCTCGGAGTCCAAGTGTTGGCCAGCCCTGGGCCATGTAGCTCAGAGCTCTCTAGTGCTCTCCTGTTACTCTTATACCAGTAATGGAACATGAATGGTATATCCACTCTCCTGCCTTCTTCTGGGTTAAACAGTTACGAAGCATCCTGCAAAGGGAAAAAAACAAAAAACAAAACAGTAGTTTCTCAGAGCTAGAAAAACTTGAAGGTTATTACTTGGTGGCTTCCATCTTGGGCTTGGGCTATACATGAAACTCTCTCTAAGACCTTTCAAGAAGTTTCCCCGGTACAGCAGGGCCCACAATAGCACTGGCATTATTCGAAAGCTCCTGTGAACAACCAAGATAGACAACCACTGATCTTGCCCATCAAGACCCTTCCAGGTGACTGAGGCCCTGAAATGGTTCTGACCCTAAGGCTGACAGATGGTTCTGGAGCCCTACAATGCCTTAGTAATTTGATCTGCATGTAGGTCTTCTAGACTACAGAATCCTACAACCAACCCTCTCTATTTGTCTGTTTTATTGTCTGGTTTGGGTTTTTACAAACTGGTATCACTATTTTACACAGGCTAGATTTAAATTGGGATTCTTCTCCTTTGGCAAATCCGGCCAGGATAGTATGGTACAAGAGCTCATACTTGGACCCAAAACTGTGCAGCAGCTATTTCTGTGCCTGACCCACGACCCCTTACCTTGGCCACTTGGTGCATGGCCAGCCTTCCAGTTAGCTGCATCTCCACAGCCAACTTTTTCCTTCTGCTTATTTTCTCTGTGCCTGATGCCCAGGTTGTACGTGTTCACCAGGACTTTGACACACCAGAAGCCCCAGAAACAGAATAATCTGCCTCTGTCCCACACTGACAGGAATTGGAGGTTCCAGTTTCTAGCCCCTCAGACCTGCTAGACACTTCCCCTTAGTCGTACCCACCTCACTAACTCACCTTTTACTAATGGCCCTTTCTTCCTCCTTCCTTTCCTATCTCCTATCTAACACTCCCTAAACTTATTCTCCAGAACACTGATGCCCTCTGCCCTGGTCTGACTCTGACAGTTTATAGCCTCTGTGTGTGTGTGTGTGTGTGTGTGTGTGTGTGTGTGTGTGTGTGTACATGTGCATGCAAACGTCCTCACACATGAGCATATACCAAGGCGAGCGTGTGGAAGCCAATGAATAACGTATTGGAGGTCAACTATCTCCTTCCACCATATAATCAAACTCAGGTCCTCAGGCTTAGCAGCAAGTACTTTTAGCCACGGAGCCATCTTGCTGAGCCTAGCCAATGCAATTTTAAGATAATCATTTTACCTCTCTGCTGGGGCCTGTTCTCAAAAACACAGTAAGAATTTTAGAGTCTCATGTGGTCATCACCATCTGCATAGGGCTGCTTCATGTGTCCACCAAGGCCTTCCCTGCCCTAGCCTCCATCTGCTTACTCCCAGACCTCACCTCTCAGCTTGCTCCTCCTCCACGGTGCTCTCAACCATAGTTTCTGAATTCTTGCAACAAACCATGTTCTCACTTGCTTCGGGCCTCTTACTCACGTTGTCCCTCTGCCTGGAACATTCTCCTTCCTTCTGTTGGTTTGGCTTCCTGGTAGATTCCTCCCACTTTGCATTTAAATATCATTTCCTGTAGAGATGCCTTGTCTGACTCCCAGTCGGGGCTTAGGATCTTATTATTTGCTGTGGAGAATAATGCCCGGAATGCTTGGCAGCGCCTCTTTTCAGAACTCCCTTCTGTGTCCAGGAGCTCACCTCACTCCCAGTCCCCAGCCATCATTACTATTCTTTACATTCTTATTTTGGTTTTTCAAGACAGAGTTTCTCTGTCTGTTTCTCAATTCTGGTTGTCCTGGAACTCCCTCTGAGACCAGGCTGGCCTTGAACTCACAGAGATCCACTTGCCTCTGCCTCCTGAGTGCTGGGATTAAAGGCGAGAACCACCACTGTCCCTCTCTTTCCATTCTTTGAGGGCAGGCCCTCAATCCATCTTCCTCTCTGCTGTAACCCTGGGATCGAGGCCAGAGCCTGTCATCATGAGTACGTAATGAACAAGTGTCAACTGAAACATACGCTTGTTTACTGAGCCGCAAATTTGGAGAATAAGAGAATCTTGGAATAAACTTAAAACCAAGTTTCCCAACACAGGTTCTGCTTGTGCTGTGGCAAGGTACAGACATCCCTTCCCCGACAACCCAGTACTTCTGCTTGAAACCTGAGGAGAAGAGTTTCTGTCAAAGATGGGGTTTCCTGCAACTGAGGGGGGCTTTATATTTTCTCACCCATGTGGGTGGCATCACTATTAACATGAAAAATATTAAAACTAGGCACAATTGTGTTAAAATAATCCAGCCCTGTACTCAAACTAGACAAGGTTGAAATGAAGAAAAGAACTAAAAGAATATATAGTCACTAAATGTTAATGACTTTGGAAAAAGAGGGCTGGGGATATAGCTCAACTTAGCTTACTTTAAGGCCCAGGTTTTGATCCTCAGTACCAAGAAATATGGTGGAGACGGGGGTTCTGGGAGAACATAGCGAAAGGAAGGGACTTGGAAAAGTTAACAGCCCACATTGTTCATGGGCAAGGTGTTCCTATGGCAGCCACAGAGTGACCATCAGCCATGGGGTCTTCCTAGGGAGCACCTCTCTCCATACTCCTTTACTCCATATTCCTTTACCTTGGATGCCTGGTGGGCTTTACCTTAACAATCCCTGGGTTCACCAGAGAGGGGGCTGTGTTTGAAGAATCAACTTTCACCAGTTTCAGAGGGAAATCCAAATGTTTTAGCATGGTGTAGCCATCTCTTGGGGTCACGTTGGCCTACTTTTCCCTCTTGGCTCATCTTCTTCCATATTCTACCTCATACTTTGCTTTTGCTTTTGCTTTGTTTCTTCCACATCTCATGGCATTCATACCAGCCACAGACTTGCCATGTAACCGAGAACAACCTTGAACAGCCAATCTTCCTACCTCCATTTGTCCAGTGCTGATTGTTGGCATGTGCCACCATACTTGGTTTACATACCCATGGCCTTGTGCATACCCATCTCTCTACCAGTTGAGATCCATCCACAGCCCCTCACATGTTCCTTCTCTGTTGCTCATAGGCATAATACTCTTCCACATTTCAGTCAGCAGATACTCTTCACCTGATCCCAGAACTCCCTGACCCTTACATCAGTTTGGCTTGCCAACTCTTCTTCATCCTCTGAGGCTCAGCCCCTCCCCAGCATAGGCTCCTTTCAATGCTCGGCCTGGATTCCACTCTGCTCTCACTGGTCCTTGATGTTCCTCCAACATGGTTATAGTTGGATGTAGTTGTTGTTTGAGATGTGTCTCACTATATCACCCAGGCTGGCCTTGGGATTACAAGTGTGAGCCATGATGGCTGGCTAACATTTATTCTTTGAAAGAATTTGTTGGCTGCCCTCCGCCAGCCAGAATCACTTCAGGAACAGCCTGAGGAGAAGTCCCATGTCCCCGGAATCTCTGTCCCCTTTTGTGATGAGCATGGTACTTTTACGAGTCAGCAAATCTTTGCTCAAATACACTAAAGATTGTAATCAGCGCCGGACAGTGGTGGTGGCACACGCCTTTAATCCCAGTACTTGGGAGGCAGAGGCAGGCAGATCTCTGTGAGTTTGAGGCCAGCCTGGTCTACAAAGCCAGGACAGACTCCAAAGATACACAGAGAAACCCTGTCTCCAAAAACAAAACAAAACAAAAATTATAATCAGCTTTTGTGTAACCTGACCCCTGCTTGAATACTAGAAGACACATTTTAACAACCAGCTAATGACTGGCTCGCTACCAAATTCTGACTTTAAAACACATTTTTACCATATAGCCTTTAAGTGCATTCAATAAATTGGCACGGTTTGGGAAAAAAAAAAAAAAAAAAAAAAAAAAAAAAGGAGTGCCCCAGTGTCTCCTTTTCGGGTCTATTACCACAGACAGCCATCCTGGTACCACAAACCTGGACAGCTGGCCACTGGCGGAAAAGAAAGCACTACAGATGTTGCATGTAAACCTTGTTGCTCCTAGAGTGCTCACCTGTGGTGGGGCGGGGCGGGGGAGGGGGGGGCGGGGCTGGGGGCTAGGCGATGACAAGAATGATGACAAGTGGATAAACAATTCTTAAGAAGCTCGCTTCCCCATCTAAGTGCTAACCAGACCGACCTTCCTTAGCCTCTGATAGCACGCAAGACGGCTTTTTTTTTGTTTTTTTTTTTTTTTTTTTTCCTATTTGAGTCAGGCTGAATAGGGGCCGTCCTTTGTTGAAATGAATGAAATCTGTTCCGGCACTGGAATTTGTTTCTGAGGGAGGAGTCATCCAAAAAGTCCTTCTCCTGTTCCACCCTGGCGCCTGCCCTGGGCGCACAGAGGCCAGCCCGTCTGTACCCAGCCAGGAAAGGGCAGGGCAGCCAGCACCAGTTCGGGACAGCAGCAGGATGCTCAGCCTGTTCCAGGCCCTGCCGCAGCCCCTAGGGACCAGAGGCGGTGACACCACTGTGCTTGTCCCAGGCCTTGGGCTTGGCTTGAGGTCTCTCGAAGTTGGTTCTGGATGTAACCTTGCATAAACCTGGCACACTGCCCACACCCCTGTGCACTATAATAGCTCGAGTGATTGTTCTGGGAAGCAGTAGTGTGCCTACTTCTCTTACTCTGTGTGGAGTGCCTGTAATCGGTTTGAAACCAGGCCTCCGATCTGGTGTGTCGCTCAACCGTGTGGCTGTTTCTCCTGAGTCGGACATGACCGTTGCCATCTTGAACTGGAGCAGTTCTCATTGGCTGGAAGCTCTCGGGAGATCAGGCCCACTGACTTTCCCTGTCCATCACAGAGGGAGGGGAGAGGCTCACGGGGATCCCAGCCTTTATGGGATCTGCAGGAGGCCCCTCTGGTCCCCCTGGTTTTACGTGAGGTAAATAGCTGACTGACTGGGACTCTTCAATGGCATGGCTGCCTATGGGTTTCTCAAGGGAGGCTTCGCTAGAGTAGCTTCTCATAAATCCATGCTATGGGTGGGACTCTGCTGTGCTGTAGCTGCCTTGAGCTGCCCGTGTTTCTCTAAGTAACCCCAATAACGTCATTGGTTTACCAAGACGGACTTGTATGAAATCATTCCTTGGTCTACCAGTATCCTCCCTATCGGAGTTTTCCAGGAAAAATCACAAGACAAGCTGTGTTGGATGAATACCTTTGACTCAAAACTCGAGGGCTTCATAAACCATGATAAGAGCTTGGCATGTGGCATGTTTGGCGGAAAGCTTTCTTGGCATGTATAATAAGGCTGCGGGTTCAGTCCCTAGCACCTCATAAAGCCAGAGTTATGGTAATACATGCCTATAATCCCAGCACTCCGGAGTAAGAAACAGAAAGGTCAGAAGTTCAAGGTCATCCTTGGCTACATACCAAGTTTGAAGCTAGTACAGGCTACCAGATGATGTCTTAAAATAAATAAAGAATACGATGGTAATAGCTTTTACAGTTTTCACAAAGACCAACTCCTTTATCCCCACCAAGGATTTTTAAAGAAAAAGTTACCCTCCTCCTACTGATGAGGAAATTGAGATGCTGAGCGGATCTGCAGAGGGGATGCCTTTTCCCCGTCCTGTTGTTTAGATCTGTCCAGGACACACAGACATACAGAGAAGACTTCTGGGTGAGGCAGGTGAGAAAAGAATTCCTGAGGAGCCCATTACGTGATTTATCCAAGTTTTTTAATAAACATACTGGACAGCATGATTGTTATTTTAACTGAAAGATAAAAAATTAGTTTGCAAAATGGGTCAGGGGAGGTCAAAGGGGTTATAGAATGAAATTGGATTATGGTAAGGATGATAGTTTTTTTACTTGGTTTTCTTTATTGTGCTCTAAGTGCAGACACAGTTCCCTAATAGTACCAGGAATATGAAAACTTGCTGTCTGTTTTCATTTTTGCTGGTTTATTTCTTCTCCCACCCACACCCCCACACCCCAGAACCTTGCTATGTAGACGAGGCTGACCAGGAAGTCACCATAGTCCTGATGCAGCTTCCTAAATTCTGGGCTGGCAAATGTGAGTTAGGTCCATGATTCTTAAACGTAGAATGGATGCAGCCTCATCTCTTGTCATCCGCTGCCCTAACGCCACCAGCTCTTACCTCCTGTAGATCAGCTCGGCACTTTTGACCCCCCACTCTTCCCACCAGCCCGTGTCCTCCAGCTGTCCACGTGACTCCTTCCATGGTCTTCTTCAGGCTTTCACTCAAAGCCACCACGCCCGAGACGCCTTCTCTGACCATTCCACTTAAAGTGGGCGTCCCAGCTGTCTGCAGGACCCCCGTCCCAACTCCTGTCCACTTCCTTTACCTCTTCCATCAACTGTATTTCATATCTTCGTATCTTGTTCTGTGTCTTTACAATAAACAGCCTATATAACCTACGTGAATGCAAAGACATTCATATATAACACAAATAATGTACTCAAAAGGGAAAGTAAAACCAAAATCAGAAGAGAATAACCTTTTCAATTAGTAGCATTTTGCTAGCATGGCTGTCTCTGTACCATGTGCATATCTGGGACCTGTAAAGGTCAGAAAAGGGCATTAGGTCCCCTGGAACTGGAGTTACAAATGATTGTGAGCTACCGTGCAAGTGCCGGGAACTGAACTCAGGTCCTCTTCAAGAGCAGCCGGTGCTCCTAACTGCTGAGCCATCTCTCCAGCCCCCTGTCGAAAGTCTTAATGCTTACTCCAAGAAAGCAGCATAGTGCATGATATTAAAGTATTTCCATTTTTGTAGTGGTCCAGAGTTCTCCATGACCCAGAAAAATGATTTCCTATCAATTAAGTCACAAAGAAGAGGACTGTGCAGTGACAGGTGACTATTATGAGCGGCCATGTGGGTGTCAGTAACCAGACTCAGGGCCTCTGCAAGAATAGCAAGTGCGGCCGGGCGTTGGTGGCGCACGCCTTTAATCCCAGCACTC
>CABHPH010160812.1:0-13448 GCA_902168325.1 Peromyscus nudipes | reverse complement strand
GGAGGGAGACTTTATATCTAAATCATAACAGGTAGAAACTATTTAACGATTTCTAGTTCCTCTTTCACATGAGAAAACCCACGGGACAGAGTTTCAGGCACTTTCCAAGATAACATTGCTAGCAGGCAGCGGGGCCCAGAGCGGAACTGCCGAGCACCAGAGCCTGACTTCCAGGCACAATGGAGTTCTTCTCTACCTCCTCAGTTAAAATGTCCGGTGTCATGCATCTATAGTTCCAGCTCCGTAGGAGGCTAAGGTGGGAAGTTTACTTAAGTCTGTGTTTGAGATCAGCTGGGGCAACATAGTGAGACTCCTGGGTGACACAGAGAAACCCTGACTCAAAAAAAAATAAATAAATAAAAAACCAAAACCAAACAAAGAAATTGATGTCTGGTAAAAAGTATTCTGCATCCCAAAAGCAGAAGGCCTGAATGCCTCTGGACTCCAAATACCCTGTGTTTACTGCTCCCACAGTCCTTATCTCACAGCCCTGAAATGTCTAGGTAAATGTCCTGTCTACTTCTGAAGCAAGGAAGTGTATCATTTGCCAGCACGCGGTGCCCAGCACACACCAGGTGTCTGTTGCATAAACAATAAAACGGGTGCTTTAGACCTTTATATCTGTATCCTCAGGCCAGAGGGTTATCCTGTCAAAACGGGAGACTGTAGCAGCCTATTGAAGGGTCTTGTTGCCTCTGGACTTGTCTTTCCATGGCAACACTCCCCTCTACAAGTGCAGAGAACGTTGTGCTCTCCAATGCAGGAATTTAATGAAAAAAATTCTTATGAAATGCCTGACATTGAAAGGGCTCACAATAGAGTCTCTGCTATTTTGACACTTGAATATTTCATTTAATATCATTCTTCCCAAGGCACTCCCAGGCCCAACTTAAACTCCTGCCTCCAGCCATGAGCACGTGGCTCTTTGCTCATCGTCAACCCATGTTGCTCCATCTGGCATAAATGGGAGAGTGCCAGAAGCCATGGAATAATGCATAGGTCTCAGCTCTCAAGAGCAGAAACCGAACTTGATGCTTTGGAGTAAAGGTGTAAGAGGCATGATGCTCTGCCGTGAACACGTATGTTTGGAGGCTTTGAAATTTGCACCAACTTTTCAAAAGATAAAACAAGACTGAAAGCCATTCTGACTTGCAGGTGGCTACTTTAATTTAACATCCTCAGATCCCTGTGGAAACTAGGACAACAGCCCAATGACCATTCTGTCCAGCATCCAAGAGTTATTCAAAGACCTTCCTGCCTTCTAAACCTTGAAGGCTACTCTGGAGCCACTAGTCAACAAACAACTCCTACAGATGTTTTCAGATCAGGAATAGCAACAGCCATGCAGAGTCCCATGGACCCTGTTCATTCTATCTTCTAACTTCCTCTTTTGTACAGAGTTTCATGTTGTCCGGCCTGGCCTCAAATTTGCTATGATGGCCTCAAACCTTTAATCTTCACACCTCTACCTTCTGAAAGCTGAGGTTATAGACATGTGACTCCATGCTTGGTTTATTCAAGGTTGGGAATTGAACCCCATGCTTCATGTGTGTGAGGCAAGCTATTGTCTGCTCTCTAAAGATGGAGAACACACCTGGAGGGCTTAAATAATGTGCTGAGTACTTGGAAGTCTTCTAGTGAAGACACAGTCAGACTCAGGGATTATTACACTTGGCCATTAAACTATATGCATGGCCCTTAGTCTGATAACCCACTGTTTGATGATAATTATGGGGCTGGCTTAAATCTGCATATTGAATCATTGAGATAAAGAGATAAAATTCTTGTCTCTTATTTAGACTATTCCTCCTTCCTCAAAACACACAGAAGTGGTGTATTCCTATCAAACTGAATCAATACAGCTTGGCTTATGTGCCATTAAAAATAAAGGGAAGTTTTCTTTTAGACCTTTTCTTTTTTCTGAAGACTTCGTGTTTGTTCATATAGAATGGCCTCCAATGAAATATAAATGAGTGTTAAACTTTGAAAACTTTTCATTGGTCAACTTCATTATAGAAATAGTTCACAATTGGAGGCTCAAGAGATGGCTCAGAGATTAAGAGCACTTGCTGCTTTTCCAGAGGACCAAAGTTTGGTTCCCAGCACCCATGTTAGGTAGCTCACAACCGCCTATATCTCCAGCATCGAGGGACCCAATACCCTCTTCTGGTTTCTGTAGGCACCTGCACACCTGTACCTTCTCTGAGGCCCTAGACATTAAATAAACTTTAAAATAAATACATAAGGTAAATAAATTGAAGTACTTAAAAAAAAAGAGCACATTTGGTAAAAATGAGAGTTTTAGCATCAGGAGAGATGTGTCGGTGGGTATAGGCTCTTGCTGCGTAAGCCTGGCAACCTGAGTTCAGTCCCCAGAAGGCAGAAGGAGAGAACGGATTCCCACAAGTTTTCCTCTGACTCCCACACCTATAAATAATAGACAAAAATTTAAAAAAGAGTCTTGTACCCTAAATGTATTTTAAACTCTTTTTGTTCAGCTACATCTGAGAAGGAATTCTAGACAAAACTCCTCTCTAGGAAAACTCTGTGTTAAAATTAAAAATAAAAATGACAGGCCTCATAAGCAGTCAGCGTTTTTAAATGTGAAGGACTAAACAGGAGAATTGTATGCTGGTCTTCCTGCTGCTATGTCTTGTCAAGACAGCATGGGGGCGGGTCACAAAGGAAAAACAGAATTGCTGACATGCGCTCACCCCTTTTCAGGTCTGACCTTTTCAATGCGGGTGTTTTGGGATCACACAAAAAATTTCCAAAGAGCTGCCTTCTCTTCAGAAAGTTAATATAGATATAGATTGATTTAAGTTTTGTTTTGCTGAGGTTGAATCCAAGGCCCTGGGCATCCTAAGCAAATTCTTCACTGGTGAGCTGTATTCCTAGCCCCGTTATTATACTTCTAACAGAAAATAGCGCTTGTTTCTCTGGCAGAAGACCTGGATTTGGTTCTGGCCATCACATGGTGGCTCACAGCCATCTGAAACTTCAGTTCCAGGGCATCCAGTGTTCCCTCAGACCTCCCCAGGCTCTTGGATGAGCATAGTACACATAGATACACTCAGGCACACACGTATACACATAAATTAAATAGATATAGAAATATGTATTTTTGCCATTTGGAACACACACATGGAGCGGAATGAAGTTTCATACATAATAAGCATATCTAAGTACATATTCTATGCTTATGTATGCACAACTAAAATATTTAATTAAATATCCTGTTTATTATACTATAAAGACATAAATTTCGTTTCAAAACTTCCAAAAAAATCTCATGAAAATCTTGGAGTGTGGTGGCAGGAGGCTGTCACCCTAGCACTCAGGAGGCAGAGGCAGAATGGAGGTCACCCTCTGCTACAGTCTTTGTCCCTGTCCCCTACCCAGTGAGGGGAGTAGTTAGAAGATCAGGAAGTTCAGTTCCAGTACTGTTAACTCTAGGTGCCAGCTGTTTCTTTTATTTTTTTATTTTTTAAATTTTTTTTCTTTGGTGTTTCGAGACAGGGTTTCTCTGTGTAGTTTTGGTGCCTGTCCTGGATCTCACTCTGTAGACCAGGCTGGCCTTGATCTCACAGAGATCCACCTGGCATGCGCCACCACCGCCCCGGACAGCTGTTGTTAAACGCTAATCTGTGAATGTCCTGGCACCACACTTGGTGCCTAAGAGTCACAAAAACATGATTGGGGGTGAATGAATGGGAGCTTTGAAACAGGGGAAGCAGGCCGGGCATTGGTGTCGCAAGCCTTTAAACCCAGCACTCAGGAGGCAGAGGCAGGCAGATCTCTGTGAGTTCGAGGCCAGCTTGGGCTACAGAGTGAGATCCAGGAGAGGCACCAAAACTACACAGAGAAACCCTGTCTTGAAAAAAAAAAAAAAAAAAAAAAAACAAATAAATAAATTAAATAAAATAGAACAAGGGAAGCAGGTCATGTGTGGTGGTTCATTTGGGAGCCTGGAACAGGAGGATTGCCACAAGTTTAGGCCAGCTTGGAACTCTAATGTGATTTCCCATCTTCTAGATAAATATATATTTATACTAAATATGAAATATATATTCATATTTTTTCAGCGTTTTTGACATTTTTGTAATAATACATACTTGCAATAAGTATGACATTGTAGAATCTTCCATCTACCTCTTGAAATAGTTGGGTTAACCTTTAGGTATATAACTTTTCATTCATTCTCATCTCTATGTATTTTAATGAAACAGAATGATTTATTTTTCCTTAGAAAATATTAGGATTAAACATTCTTAACTTGTCAGTAGTTTATTTTTATTGCTATAACAAAATACCAGGATCCTGGTGATTTGTGCAAACTGGTTTGCTTTGGCTGATGGTTCTGGAAGTTTTGTGGCTCATCCTAACAGGGCACACAGTGGAAGCTGAGAAGTGAGCAGGTGTAGGGAAAAAAGGCACAAGGGGCAGATTCACTGTGAAACAGCTCTCTCACAAGGCCTGGCTCCCCCCGCCCTGAGAGGATGGTGCCAATTCATTCGTGGCAGCGGGGTCAAATCCCAAGGCCTCCCCATTTCTCTGTACTGCCACAATGGGGATCCGTTTTGCAACACGTGAATCCCAGGGGCCATTTTCAAGCCATAGCAACAATATACATAGTATATGTAACAATATGTGTATATATATATATATACATATATATATGCATATATATGTAATATAATATAAGTTTTAAGATTGGTACTTATTGCCGGGCGGTGGTGGCACATGCCTTTAATCCCAGCACTTGGGAGGCAGAGTCAGGTGGATCTCTGCAAGTTTGAGGCCAGCCTGGGCTACAGAGTGAGTTCCAGGAAAGGCTCCAAAGCTACACAGAGAAACCCTGTCTCAAAAAAAGAAAAAAAAGAAAAAGAAAAAGAAATAAATAAAATTTAAAAAAGGTACTTTTGAATCAGTGGTGCAAGCCTATAATTCTAGTGTGTGGGTTCGAGGATCAGGAATTCAAGGCGGCCATCCTCAGCAAGTTTGAAATCAACATGTGATACGTGATATTCTCTCTCTGCACATATAGAAATACAGATAGATAGGATAATTTTAGAATGGTTGCACAACTAACTTTGCCACACTCCTGTCTTCTGACATTCTTGCTGTGTAACCAATTTTGCAGTAAGTATCCTTACATGGAGGGTCACACTTATGAGCACTTATCTTTTCGAAGGTTGATTCTGAAAGTTAGGATGCTTTGATTTGCTTTGTTTTGCTTTGCTTTTGTTCGTTGATACGGGATCTTACACTAGAGCCCAGGCTGGCCTGGACCTCTTGGCAATCCTGCGTCAGCCTCCTGAGGGCTAGGATTATCTGTATGCTCCACCACACCTAGTTTATAAAGTAAGATTGCTGAGTCAGTACCCAAGGGCATTTCCATTTTGCATAAATATTGCTCAGTTATTTTCATAAATATTCATATTCCCCTGAACCATATAAAAGTAACTATTTCTTCAGAGTCTTGCTTGTTTTGAGTGCACCCCATGTATATATGTTTATTTGAATTTATTTCTATTCTTCTGATTTTTTTAAATCCTATAAGCTTTGTCTATGACGTGGTTTGTCAGCTGGGCAAAGCGATGCACTCTGTAATCCTAGCATTCAGGAGGATGAGTCAGGAGAATCATGAATTCAAGGCTAGCCAGGACTACACAGCAATGCTGAGGACAGCCTGGGTTACAAATGTTTTCTTTATTGATTATTTTTGTTCTTACACTTTTCTAAGCATTTTGGGGTGGAAGTTCTATCAGCTTAGTCAAAAGGATTGACATGAACTTTGAAAACTTTCCCCACCTATTAAGCCAGCAAGTAATATAACAATATTCATTTTTTTAAATCTTTTCAAGACAGGGTTTCTCTGTGTAGTTTTGGTGCCTGTCCTGGATCTCGCTCTGCAGACCAGGCTGGCCTCAAACTCACAGAGATCCCCCTGGCTCTGCCTCCCGAGTGCTGGGATTAAAGGCGTGGGCCACCACTGTCCGACGACAATATTAATTTTTATATGAACACTGAGAGTGCATCAGTACCAGAGATAGTGTCACAGGATGAAATAACTGCTATGAACTGAGTCATGTCTCATCCAGCTTCACGTGTTGCAGCCTTGCCCCTGATGTAGTGGTATGTGGAGATAAAACTCTAGAAGATAATATTTCAATCAGAATGAGAAGTCCGTCATCTTGGATCAGTTCTTCTGTAAGAAGAGTCTCACCCTGTTATGTGAAGACACAAGAAGGACTTGGTCATCTACATACCTGGAAAACAATCCTCACTGGAAACCAACCACACACATCAGCACCTTAAAATCGGATTTCTAGGCTTCAAAACAGTGAGGAAATGCATTTCTGTCATTTAAGCATCCTTGTCTACAGTATTTTGTTACAGCATCTTGAACTGGCTAAGAGAGCAATGAACAAATTGAAAGATTACGCTGCCTAAAAGAGCTAGGTAGTGGAGTATGGTGGTACACTCTTACAATGCTCTGGAAGCTGAGGACTGCATAATGAGACCCTGTCTCAACAGAAGGAGGGGAGGGGGAGACAGAGACAGACAGAAAGACACACAGAGACAGAAAGATACTCGGAGAGAGATTGAGACATCAAGGTCACTCAGCTTCATCAATTCCTGATGGACTGATTAACGACACTTGGCCATTTCCTTTCAGAACTGTTACTACATTTTCCCATTCACATGTTTGATGCCTGGGCTAGGATACCCCAAAAGCCAGGTGTAGCCAAAACCATCAACCATGGTGCCTGCTCCTGTCTTCGTCATGTGACAGGGTCTTTCTCACGTCATTGTAGCCCCTGGGAAGCCGAATTTTTACACAGTGGCTCAGGACTCCAGTTGAGAAAGTCTCAGTGAAGGAGGCAGGAGCATCATGCTGCCTTAACTGCACCAGAAGTTAAATAACATCACTTCTACTACTATGCTAAAGGGTGTGGATCCAACCAAACCCTTATACATTCAAGTGGAGCGAGATGCTCCCACCTGTCAGCGGGAACGTAACTGAAGAACTTCATGTTTTAAAATTGTCGCACTCAAATACATACACATAAGTAGATAGATATGTGTACATGTGAGTGCATGTGTGCATGTGTGTGTGGGCGGGGTGTTTTAAATCTGTCTTTAATTCCCTGTAATTCTTACAACAAACCAATTGCTAGGAAGCATGTCGTTAGGCAGTTTTGGCTTGCCCAGGGTCACATAACTACTAAGAAGCAGAGGCAGGATTCAAGTCCCTTCTAGCAACAACTCTCAGGCTAGTCCTAAGTCACTTAAAAGGACGCTCCGTTTGTCTTAACGTTAACTATTGTCATCCCAACCATTTTGAGTTGATATCACTATATATGATTTCCTGGGGGGCAGGGAACCCAGAAGAAACAGAATTGTGTTCCATTTAAATAAACACAATTTACAAAACAGAACAATCCTAGGTAGAGTTTCAAATTGAAAGCAATCATGTTCAGGGATTGATTCATCCTAAGGCATATTTTTCTAGAATAATAGGATGGAAACTCGTGGGTGGTTCTTTGAGGGTTTTTTTTTTTTTTCTGGGGCTGCTCCTGTTGCTGGCCATGTCTGCCCAGCTCACTCGTCCTTCTCTGGAAGCAGCAGCTGATTCAAATTATCTGAGAAATTAACTCAGCTCTGTCTGTGTTCTGTGGCGCACATAGAGACATGGCCAAAGATCCTGTCTGCGGAGTAGAGAAGGCAGGACTAGGCTTTCTCATTTCCCTCTCCTGTCTTTAAGTCAATGCACATCACAACAGGCTATTCCACCCCCGCACAGAGCAACCCTCTCACGCCATGGTTCATTTATGCAGAACACAGAAGAGCTAACATACACCTTTGGACAAGTCAAGCTGAAAATGCAGCTTCCTGTCCTATTAGCCAAGAGGTCATCTGAACCCGGTTTCGAGGGTTAATCATTGAGTGCAAATAGAGAAACATAATGACCAATTTTTAAAAAGCATCTTATTAAAAGACTATATAAATCCATTACCACTTGTAATTACTATTTTACTTCTCAAAGTCACAAGGCCTTCCCATTCATAAATGATAATGACCTTCTCAGGATGTCCTGCTAACCTACTCCACAGATATCCACTAAGAATGTACATAGGCAGTGTTTCTGAAAAGGAATGCATGTCAGCGATGTTTCCCAGGTCTCTACTGATTGGATTCACACACTGACAAAGTCTTCCCGTAACTGTGTGAGGAGACAGAAATTGTTGTAACGAGGAGGGTCAGATCCAAAAGGAGCCTCCCAAAACAAATTTTCTTTCACATAAACAATCATTGCAGGTTCTAAATCCTTTGTATGATTTTTAAAAGAGGATACAATAACTGCACAAATATGAAGTCTTGGAAAACCGTAAAATTCATCGTTAGCATCAGATGAGTTATTACTGATATTCAAATGAGCAATTTCTGACAACCTGATCTGTCCCTTGGGCTACACATTATCACAAGAAAGACAGGGTTTTATGTCTTTGTGACAGGAAAATCTGTGTCATAAACATATTTTTGCACCACTTTATCAGAGAGAAAAAAATCAAGGAGAGAAAAAAAAAGAGGCCCATGTGGGTGTCTGCGCGGGTGGTGTAGCAGGCCCAGGTAAGAGACAAGGAACAGAGATGGGGAGAGGGTACACTTTGAATCAGCCATTACAGCTCCATCTCAACTAAGGAACAGTTTATAATTCCATCTGAAAATGACACAAGCAATAGGAATATAAGAAGGCCAAATCTATTTGATGATCTAGCTAAACCCATATCCCTGGATAGAATTATATACATATATAAAATTCGTGGTATAAGTACCACGATTAGATATGATTTGGCAGCTGGTCATAGTGGCTCACATCAGTAGGCCCAGCATTTGGGAGGCAGAGGCAGGTAAGTTCTGGGCTAGCCAGGGCTACATAGTGAGATGCCCCCCTATCTCCAAATATAAGCTAAATAAATTAAAACGCCATGGACTGAGATTGAAGTTTGGGTGTTTCTTCTTGGGCTGGTGTTGATTTTGTAACCTTTCATCGCATCACTTTTTCTCCTGCAAAGGATCCAACTGGCTGAGCTGCTTGTGGTGGTTCACACCTGTAATCCCAGTACTCAGGAGGTTGAGACAAGAGGATTGCTTTGAGTGTGAGGCCAGCCTCAAACTTACAACCTCAAACACTGAGCTACAGTGTAAGATCCCATCTTAACAAACCGAGGTGACTCAGTGGGTAGTGGCACACACACACAGATAAATATACACATAGTAAACACATAAAATTAAAAAAAAATCAAGACCAATCCAATTTAATGAAGTAAAAAAAATTATAAATTTGAAACAAAATATAATAACAGAAATCTTTGGCATGTACACAATCACATGTACAGTCCCGGGTGGGTTTTCCAAAGCCCTGGTTGCATGCATGCCTACCACAGGGACTAGAGTAGATAATCAAGTAACCCATGTCAAAGAGGAATGTGACATATTTCTTATGACATGATCTATTTGTATTCTTTTCTTCTGTGGGACGTCAGTCCCGCAACAGATATTCTTTATAACCGTTTCTGTTTTTGAGGTGCTGTAAGAGAAATCTCATTAAATTCAGAACTTAAATGTATCACATGCCAACACTCTAAGTCTATAAAGAGTTTCTATATTATACTGGTGTTTGTCTCCTGCTTGATTAAAACCAAAAGGATAGATTTATTGGGAGTTTGCAAACAGGGACAAAGCCCTTCACACATAATTTAATACTAACAGTTTCTTTATGAGGCAGGTAGAGAAGCATTTCATTACTATTACTCTACAGATGAGAAGCTGGGCTCAGTAGCTGAGGGAAAGTTGTCACCCAGTCCATCCCACTCTGGGTAGATAATGGTGATCAGTACTGCACAGCTCCTTTATTTATTATTATGTATTATCGTTTAAATAACGTCAGCAAGGAGATTGGATATACCCTAAGAAAACAAATGGGAAACTAGAGAGATGGCTGAGTGTGTAAAGTGACTGCCACATAAGCATGACCGCCTGAGTTTGGACCCCCAGAGTCCATGGAGAAAGCCAGACACAATGGCATTTCTGGGTAACCACGGGGCTGGAGAGGCAGAAACAGAAGGATGGGGGTTGGGCTCTCTGGCTATCCAGTCTAGCCAATGGGTGAGCTTCAGATTCAGTGAGAGACCCTGCCTCAAAACATAAGGTGGAGAAGCCAGCAGGGTGGAAGACACATTTAATCCCAGCCCTTGGGAGATCTTTTGTCTACTACAGCAAGTTCCAGGCCAACCAGGGCTACTTAGTAAGATCCTATCTTAAAATAATAATAATAACAATACTACTACTACTACTACTACTACTAATAATAATAATAATAAAACAAAAATGACAATAATCATGTGGACAAAAACAAAGGTGGGAGAGGTATGTGTTGGGGGGGTCTGAGGGAATGAGAGAGGGAGTTGGAGTGAATATGATCAAAACACATTTGTAGATATGTATGAAACTGTCAAAGTATTTTAAAGTAAAAATTTAAAAAATAAGGTAGACAATGACAGAAGACGCCTGAGGTCTACCATTCATGTGTGTACACACATACTCTACAGAGAGTATGGGGGAGAGAAAGTGGATAGAATTCCAAGTGATCTTTGTAAAGCTAGGATGGTCAATATAAAAGGAGGGAAAACAGTGTCATCGAGGCTTAAAGGAGATTTGATAAGAAAGGAGGGCCAGGGTCTTTTACCAGATCTCAGTGCATAGGATGTGATTGGAGTTAATGCAATGGTTTCACATGATCAGAGGAATTTAATGATCCCCACAAACAGCCCAGGGTCACAGATGTCGGCTTTATTTATCTTTTGATTGAGTTAATAAAAAACCATTGCCTACCACAGGCAGCCACTTCCACTGTGTGCTGAGGTTACAAAAATGAACAAGTGATATTTTCTGATGAAAAGAGGGAAATAGTTTCATTAACTTAATGAAACCAAGGATTATTTTGCTATAAGAAACAGGGATATTTCCTTCCTGGAGCCTCTTGTCTCTTTCTCATTCTTCCTTAATAAATCTATATTCTTTTTTGAGAAAGAAAAAAGGTAGGAAGGAAGGAAGGAAGGAAGGAAGGAAGGAAGGAAGGAAGGAAGGAAGGAAGGAAGGAAGGAAGGAAAGAAGGAGGGAAGGAGGGAAGGAAGGAAGGAAGGAAGGAGGGAAGGAAGGAAGGAAGGAAGGAAGGAAGGAAGGAAAGGAAGAAGGAAAGAGAAACAAACAGAGTGGCTAGAATAATGGCTCAGTGGTTAAGAATTTTCAGAGGACCCAAGTTCAATTCCTACATTGGGTGGCTTACAACCACCTGTTGTTCCAGCTCCAGGGAATCCAACAACCTCATCTGGCTTCCCCAGACACCTACACACCTGTGGCATACGCACACACAGGCACACACATACACACACACACACACACACACACACACACACACACACACACACACACACGAGACAGAGAGAAATAAAAAAATAAATTGCCCCCCCCACTCTCAGGACAAGTAATGGACCAACTGGCCTGTCCCAAGGGCAGCCACTGATGTCACTCCTCTGAGGAAAGCTTCTCTGGGCCTTTCTTACCTTTTTCCCCACCTTGCTCACCTGCGAACCAGAATGGATCTAATGCTATGTATATATATGCTGTCATAGTCTCTGTTCTATTACTGTGAGGAGACACCATAACAAAGGCAACTCTTACAAAAGAAAACATTTCATTGACGGCTTGCTCATATTTCCGAGGGATCGTCATGGCAGGGAATGTGGTGGGAGGTGGGCAAGTATGGTTCTGAAGAAGTAGCTGAGAGCTTCACATCCTAATCTGTGAGCTGCAGGCAGGGGGGAGGTGGGTGAGGAGCAAGGGAGGGGAAGAGGAAGAGAGAGACATGGTCTGGCATGGCTTTTGAAACCTCAAAGGCCACTCCCCGTGGCACACCTTCTACAACAAGGTCACGCCTACTCCAACAAGGCTCCACCTTCTCATCCTTTCCAAACAGTTCACCAACTGGGTAATAAGCATGCAGCTGTATGAGCCCACGAAGACCATTCTTGTTCAAACCACTGCATGGGCACATCTCATAGGATGCAAAGCATGCATCATGGCATTCATAGAACCTTTCATAAGGTCTAGGGTAGGCTAACTTACAGTGACAGCATCTAGAGGTGGTTTCTGAAGGACAGGAAGGATAGGTTAGCCTTCAGTTTGGGCTTTTTCTCCTCCCCTGTAGTCTCTAGGAGACAATCCTCTTCACCCCAGGTCAATATAGAGTCTGCCAAAAACAAGTCTGTATGGTAGAATAATAGGATATCAAATGAGGGTCCCAGAACCTCCTTTTCCCTAGGTTGTTTAGAAAGTCCCTCCTATGTATCACCCCAATTCAATAAATGTCTGTTCAAACACTTTTCCAGGAAGGGCAATCAAAGGAACATGAAAGAAGTTAAGTGACCACCACCATTTTCTAATGAGATTCACTGAGGTCTAATTTACTATGAAAGCAACTGTTTTTCTTTTCATGATGAAGTTTAGCTCTTATGGTATGGTAATCATTACCATAATCATGGCGGAGAACATTTCTATCATCTCAAAATATTTCCCTTTGAGCTCTGTTTTTAGATGACACCTTTAGGAAAACCATAGCCTACTGATGCTGTAGATTACATAATGTATCCTTGTGTCTTGGACAACTTAATCTATATCTCATAGACTCATACTCAAAAGAAACCTCTTCCCAATTAACCTGCATGTTTCCCTTCTCTTTAGAGACTGCCATGTAAATGGTTTAACAATGTGGTGTCTTTGTTGTTGTTGTTGTTGTTGTTGTGTTTTGGTATTGTCTCATGAATTCTAGGCTGGCCTCAAATCGCCTGAGGATGACCTTGAACTTCTGATCCTCCTACCTCTCTCTACCTCCCAACTGCTGGGATTCTAATCTCATGATGCTACCAGGTCTGGTTTATGCGGTAATGAGGATCAAACTCAGGGTCTCATGCATGCTAAGCAAGCAGTCTATGAACCATACTACATCCTCAGCCCTTAGAAGCATTTTACTAAGGGGGTGCCTTTTAGGTGCATCAAACTGGACCAGTGCCTTTCTCTTGTTATTAGCAATAGTTCAATTGTATTTCCTAGTGGTGAACACATGCTGTATTTGGGTTTGACCTTTAAAATGAATGGAATGAGACAGCAAACAAGTGACTGAGTAAATGAATGAGTGAATGAATGATTACGTCCATCTCATAGACTAGGCAGCATCTTAAAGGCAAAGTGAGGGTAAATTGGCTGATAGAAAGCCACACACTGACAGGGGAGCAGCGCCCAACCCAAAGCCAATCCCTTTTCCTATAAAGACTATCTTTAAAAAAAAATCTTATGAAATATCAACATCAAAGAGCTTAAGT
>CABHPH010160811.1:50414-67020 GCA_902168325.1 Peromyscus nudipes | reverse complement strand
AAGTTTTCTTCTATGATTTTGTTGAATATATTTTCTGTGCCTTCGAGCTGGAATTCTTCTCCTTCTATCCCTGTTATTCTCAGGTTTGGTCTTTTTATGGTGTCCCAGGTTTCCTGGATGTTTTGTGTTAAGAATTTGTTGGATTTAACATTTTCTTTGACTGACGAATCTATTTCCTCTATTGTATCTTCAATGCCTGAGATTCTCTCTTCCATCTCTTTTATTCTGTTGGTGATGCTTGCATCTGTAGTTTCTGTTTGCTTACCCAAATTTTCCATTTCCAGAATTCCCTCAGTTTCTGTTTTCTCTGTTGCCTCTATTTCAACTTTCAAGTCTTGAACTGTTTCCTTCACGTGTTTGATTGTCTTTTCTTGGCTTTCTTTAAGGGATTTATTGATTTCATCCCCCCCCTTTTTTTTTGTCTTTTTGATTTCTTTAATGGAATTTTTCATTTCCTCTTTAAGGGCCTCTATCATCTTCATAAAGTTATTTTTAAGGTCATTTTTTCTTCTGCTTCATCTGCATTGGGAAGTTCAGGTCTTGCTGTTGTAGGGCCACTGGGTTCTGGTGGTGCCGTACTGCCCTTTATGTTGTTGACAGCCAAACTTAGGCAGTGAGGGAAACTATGGAAAACAGAAAGCTAGTGGAGATATAATTCAACAGGGGGCCATGTTCCAGCCCCAGCAAGCAGCAGAACTTAGCAGCTTTAGCCATGTGGTTCTGGCATTAGAGTCAAGGATAGAAGAAAGGAGTTATGGAATCTCTGTGTGTGACTAAGGAAAGCTGCTGAGGCCAGGCATGTGTCAGGCTGTCCCTTAATGGAGGCCTAGAGACATCATTGAGTGAAGCTGTGAATTGCCTTGGATACTCCAAGATGTTGGAGATGTCAGAGTTGTGGGATACCTGCCAAAAAGAGCTTCTAACAGTGAGTGAAACCAGCCCAAGAGACGGAAGTGTGCTGTGGTCAGCAAAGCTGAAAGGACTTGGAGATCTGGAGAGTGTTTTGACATCGGACATGGAGATGCAGAGTTTGGAGTATGCCCAGCTGGCTTGTGGTCTTGCTTTGGTCCAGTATTTCTTCACCATGCTCCCTCCCTACATTTTGGAATGATAATGTATATCCTGTGTCATTATATATTAGAAATATACGATCTGCCTTTTGATTTTAATTTTACACGGGATTACAGTTAATTGCATGAATCTCAGAAGAGACTTTGAACTTTAGACTTTTAAGTAAGTTTGGGATTGTGATAGACTACTGGAACTTTTGAAGTTAGACTGAATGCATTTTTGCATCATGATATAACAAGCCTTTGTGGGGCAGAGAGTGGAATATGGTAGCTTGAAAGAAAATGGCTCCCAAAGGGAGTGGCACTTTTAGGAGGTGTGGCCTTGTTGGAGTAGGTGGGGTCTTGTTGGAAGAAGTGTGTCACTGTTGGGGCAGGCTTTGAAGTCTCTTATGCTCAGGATATCCAATGTTTCAGATCACTTCCTGTTGCCTGGGGGATCAAGATGTGCAAACTCTCAGCTCCTTTTAAAGCACCATGTCTGCCTGCAGGCTACCTTGCTTCCTGCCATGATGATAATGGACTAAACCACTGAACTGTAAGAGAGACACCACAATTAAATGTTTCCCTTTATAAGAGTTGCCATTATCAGCCGGGCGGTGGTGGCGCACACCTTTAATCCCAGCACTCGGGAGGCAGAGGCAGGCGGATCTCTGTGAGTTCGAGGCCAGCCTGGGCTACCAAGTGAGTTCCAGGAAAGGTGCAAAGCTACACAGATAAACCCTGTCTCGAAAAACCAAAAAGAAAAAAAAAAAAAAAAAGAGTTGCCATTATCATGGTATCTCTTCACAGCAATAGAAACTCTAACTAATACAATGACCTTTTTTTGATATGTTCTTGGATTTATTTGGCATGTATTTTATTGAGAATTTTTTGCACCTATGTTCATAAAGGAAATTGTCTGTAATTCTCTTTCTTTGTTGAGTCTTTATGTTGGGTATCAGTCATTAAATGTTTCCCACCCAAAAAATAAATAAATAAAAAACAAACTTACAAGCAAACAAAAACACAGTGCTAGATGGTTTTAGGGAAATAGTCTACCAGACATTCAAAGATGAGCTAATGCCAATACTCCTCAAATTATTCCACAAAATAGAAATAGAAGGAACACAGTGAAATCTGTTTTATGAGGCCACAGTTACCTGATACTCAATATAAACAAGGCAGCATGCAAGCAGACATGGTGCTGGAAACGCAGCTGAGGGTTCTTATCTGCTCAGTCTGTGTCTTAGTTAGGATTTCTATTGCTGTGAAAAGACGCCATGACCATAGTGACCCTTATAAAAGGAAACATTTAACTGGAGCTGGCTTACAGTTCATAGGTTTATTCCATTATCATCAATATGGAAAGCATGGCGGCATGTAGGCAGACAAGATGCTGGAGAAGGAGCTGAGAGTTCTACATCTTGATCTTCAGAAGGAGGCTGTGTGCCATACTGGATATAGCTTAAGCATGTAAGACCTCCACAGTGACACACTTCCTCCAACAAGGCCACATCTCTTTATAGTGCCACTCCCTATAGGCCAAGCATTCAAATACACGAGTCTATGGGAAACATTCCTATTCAAATCACCACAGTCTGTGTTACCTTACTTGTGTGTGTGTTTTCAAGGCTGACCACTGGATAAACAGCTGGTGTGCTCTTCTCTGAGGAAGACTATTCCTTCTACCCCCGCTCTCCTTAGGTGCCTGTAGTTCTTTGTGTAGGGTTGAGGCCTTGTATGCTTTTCCCTATTCATTTTGGCGTGTCTGTTGGTATTGTCCTTGTTCAGCTCATGTTTGGGCAGTTATGTTGGTATAACTTTATGGGTATAGCTATGAACATTCTTAAGAGATTCAATCTCACAACAAATTCCCTGGCTCTTACAATGTTTCCACCCCTTCTCCCTTCCAAAATGTTCCCTGAGTGGGAGTGTCTAAGTTGCTTTTTTTGTTGAAGTGTTTTTATCACATCAACTGGAAACAGTCGCTTTATTCAAGGTGCCTCTAACAGCAAAGGGGAGTCCAATCTCTGCTAATTATGTAGGCAAATTGTTCCATCCCCAGTGTCTGTATATTACAGGAAAACTAACATCAGAAAGAGTGCTCACAATATTAACGCGTAGAACTCAGTAACATTTTTTAAGATTTATTTATTTATTTTGTACACAGTGTTCTGCCTGTATGTATGCCTGAACGCCAGAAGAGGGCACCAGATCTCATAGATGGTTGTGAGCCGCCATGTGGTTACTGGGAACTGAACTCAGGACCTCTAGAAGAGCAGTCAGTGCTCTTAACCTCTGAGCTATCTCTTCAGGCCCAGAACTCATTAATATTTCTTTTTCTTTTTCTTTTCTCTTTCTTTTTTCTTTCTTTTTCTTTTTTCTTTTTTTTTTTTGAGACAGGGTTTCCCTGTGTAGCTTTGTGCCTTTCCTAAAACTCATTCTGTAGCCCAGGCTGGCCTTGAACTCACTGAGATCCACCTGCCTCTGCCTCCTGAGTGCTGGGATTAAAGGTGTGCGCCACCACCGCCCAGCAGAACTCATTAATATTAACGGTGATTTCAGAATTTAGCAGTGTTTTAACCATAAGACCTGCCCCATGTCCAGAGAGAGATGGAGTCTTCTAATCCCTCTCAGCATGAAAAACCCTTGTTTAGTAACTCCCAGAGAGTGAAAAGCCCTGCACATGGAGAAGTAATATGCATGTATAAGGTGTTCCTTATGCATGTTGCAAGCTTATCTTAAACCATTTGATTTATGCTCCAAAGTAATCACAATTTAACATTGGGACAATAGCAGATTGTGATGAATAGTCTTAATTGTATGTTTAAAGTTGCCATGTGTTCATGTCTTTAAGTCTGGATGTCAGAATTCAAACCACCTTTGAAATGTGTGAATGCCTCTTTAATATACTGATTACAAAGCAAAAAAAAAAGTACTTGATAAGCATCTCAGTGTACAAATACCATCACATTTATTGGTTTGTGGTCTCCCTCTCGTTTTCAGTTTGCTAGAAGGTTCAGGTATTGCTCCCATTGTGTGAGAAATGATTTTCCTGCATCTCAGCTGTGGAAAAAAACCGGTCCCAGCCCATTAGCTATGCTCGTTGCCAGCTGACCCTGAAGCTTTGCCAGTAGAGGGCAGTAGAGCAATGCGAAGGGAAAGCATCAGGTTTATGACCTGAAGGCTCCTTGCCAGGTTCCTGCAGTGTGTGCCTGGTTTTTCCAGCATCTGTTCCCATAGCACCAGAAGCAGCTGCAGCATCCAGCACCTACAGTACACAGCAAACCCAGAAACAGCAGCTTTCCCAGATGCGCTCCTGAGGCCTCATTCTGGAGTGGCCCACCGTGAACAGGTGTTGGTTGACTCTACCATAGCAGAAGTACCTTGAGGTCCTTGTTATCCCCTCCTCAGCAGGGCGAAACCCCAGCTCCTCTTGTCTCTCAAACACTGACTGTGATGGTTGATCTTCATTGTCAATTTGAGTGGACTGAGAGTCATCTACGAGACACACTTTGGGCGTGTCTTCAAGGGCATTTGCAGAGAAGTAACTAAAGGAAGGGCGCACCATACCACAGGCTGTGGCCCCAGACTGAATAAAAGGGGGGAAAAATGCCTGTGAGCACCATATCCTGGTTCTTAGTGTCCTGGTCTGCAGAGACATGGGCAAGCAGCCTCACAACCTGTTGCCATGGAGCTGCTCATCATCTTGCCTCTCTGCCAGGACAGAACAGACTGTTCCTTCCAATTGTGAGCTTTAAAAAAAAAAAAAACCCAAAACAAACAAACAAACAAAAAAACCCCTCCCTTTCATCAATCATAGGTTGTTCTTGTTGTAGCAACAAGAAAAGTAATTAATAAGCCAGCAACCAATTTTCTGAACTCCACATTCAGTGTCAGGATAAATTAGGTCAAATTTCACTATTAATCTCCCAAAGTGTATTTTTCACTCCTACATTACTCAAGATTAGTTGCAGATCTGTACACTAGGATCAAAGATGGGAAAACATCCTTTGGGAGTCTTGGTGGTTGTCACGATAAAGAGAGAGATAGTGGGTGGCTCACAAAGATTCTGTCCAGAAACAACAAAAACCCTGCACACTCACAGGTTATTAGCCAGTGTAACACATGACCACACATAAATCAAGAGTTTGAAGCTAGTCTGAGCTATACATTTCCAGATGTGTTGATGAATTCCTTTAATTCCAGTACTCAGATGGCAGAGGCAGGTGGATCTCTGTAAGCTTGAGGCCGGCCTGGTCTACATAGTGAGTGCAAGGACAACCAGATCTACAAAGTGAGATCCTTCCTTCAAAAATAGAGAGGAGAGAGAGAATAAATAAAACTCCCTTTGTAAAGCTATTTTAATAAATAAAACCTTTTAAAATGTCCCAGTGACTGACATAGACACAGATATCAAGGAAATAATGAATAATTATTTCCCCAAGAACCACCTTCTACTGATATGCACAGTCTGGACAAGTCACTTCCAGTTGGTCAGACAAGGGGCTGGGAGGAAAAAATGATTTCCTTCTTAATAACATAAAGCATTAATCAGAGGCAAACCCAGGGTGAACCAACTAATCAAGCAGTGCCTACCTCCCTTCAGACCTCAGACCAAACATAGAGGTCAAGACAGTTTTGTGGGGTTTTTTTTATGCATGTATGTGTGTGATGATATGCACTTGTTAGTTCAGGTACCCACAGAACCCAGAAGACAGTGTTGGATCCCCTCCCTCAATCTGGATTTACAGATGGTTTTGAACTGCCTAACATGGGTACTGGAAACCCAATTCTAGTCCTCTGGAAGAGTAGCAAGTGCTCTTAATCACTAAGCTATCTCCCCAGCATCCATGGTTTTGTTTTGTTTAAATGAGACAGTTTCAATGTACCCAAGCTGGCCTCAAACTCACTATGTAATAGTCAACTCCTGAGTGCTAGGATTATAGACATTGATACCACATCTGGTTTGTGCTGTCTGGGGGTCAAATCCACCAGGCTTTCCGCATGTTGGGCAAGCACTATACTGATTGATATTCCAATTATATAACATTTGGGCCCACAACCCCCTTGTAAACCTATATGTTGGATTCTGTACCACAGTTCAGTCTATAGTTCATAAGATGAATTAAACATCTGTCTTTCGTGAGACCCCAGGATAAGCCTGAATCCTTAGCAAGTGCCTGCCACCTTTTAAAATTTGTTTTTATTTTGTGTGTATGGATATTTTGCTGGCATGTACATGCAGTGCTGTTGGAGGCCAGAAGGTGGCAACAGATACCCTGGAACTGGAGTTATTTACAGACTATAGTTGAAGAAGAGGAACATAAAAAAGACCAATTATTAGATACTCTTACATTGATTTATGTAGTGATTTACTTAAAGCCCTGTGTGTATTGCTCATTTCCTTTCCTTTTTCTTTCTTTGTTGTTTTGTTTTGTTTTGTTTTTAAAGATAGGGTTTTTCTGTGTACCTCTGGCTCTCTTGGAATTCACTCTGTATTCCAGGCTGTCCTCAAAATCAGAAATTCGCCTGTCTCTGCCTTCTGAGTTCTGGGATTAAAGGCATATGCCACCACCACTCAGCTTGTATTGCTCATTTCTAAGTACGAAATCACTTGCTACTTGAAACAGAGTGTAGGGGCCCACAGAGGTTTCCTAGTGAGATCTGAGCTTGCTTTACCCAGCAGTGCTGCATTAGGGGATGTCCTGACCATATGCTTAGTGTTTGGAAGGGTCTGCACTTGGCTGTGCTAGGGGGAGGTCTTTTGCCTCACCCCTTGGCATTCCTATAAAAAGCCTGTTTGAAGAGACAGAAGGGGCCAGTGGATTTTGATTGCGGTCTTCCAGAAGCTATCCCGTGTTTCTGTCTTCTCCATACTATCTTTCTATCTACAAGTTTCTTATCCCTCTCTCCTTAAGAGTACCCTGGGAAAAACTGGGGGCTGGCCTCCCACAGGTACCCCTGACTAGCCTGGAACTTGCTCTGTAGACTAGACTAGGCTGGGCTCATACTCACAGAGATCCACCTGCCTCTGCCTCCCAAGTGATGTGATTAAAGATGTGCACCACCATGACTGCTAGCTGTTCTATTAATGTGTACAAATCAGTGAGCTTGTGGATATTGCACGCTAGGACAAGCTCACCACCACCAAGGCCATATTGTAATAGCCACACCCCCCAGACCTTTGCACAACTGATACCATGTTAGAGGCACCAAGGCACCGTTCTGACCTAAGAATCCAGCACACAGACCCCAACACCTGCGAAAATGAGAACAAAGACTGAGTTCATTGTAGCACAGTCCACAGTTCTGGGAAAGTCCCTAAATGTACTAACTTATATTTTGGATTCTGTAGCTCCACTTATTGCTAACTGTTCTTGCTAACTGAAGTGTGTCAACGAGGATATAGTTGTTGTGCATACAAATCCAAAAACAGTACGGCTTTTGGCTGCATGATTTGGACCAGCCAACCAATTCAACTTTAAGAGTCTGTGTATACTCTGAAGGAGCTACCTTGTAACAATACACACACACATACACACACACACACACACACACACACACACACCTCCCTGAAGGTTTCTTCTATCTGAATTTATTATGGTTACTGGTTTTTGTGTGTGTTGGTAAGAATATTATTAAAATTTACCTTTGTTGGAAAAAATTTTGATATGGGTTTGTTATGATGCCCAGGCTGTCCTTAAACTCAACATTACTCTAGCCTAAACCTCCCAAATGCTGGGATTACAAACTTGTGCCATACCCAGCTCATTTTGCAAGAAAATATCTTGTGTGTGTGTGTGTGTGTGTGTGTGTGTGTGTGATTTGTTTATTTAATACTTGGGATTGAATTAGGTCCTCAAGAATGTTAGGCAAGCCTCATATTTGCAGACCACCTGTTTTCAATTTCTTTTCTTTGTTTTGAGACAGAGTCTCCCAATATAGCCCTGGCTCTCTTGCAACTCGCTCTGTAGACCAGGCTGGCCTTGAACTCACAGAGATCTGCCTGCCTCTGCCTCCTAAGTGCTGGGATTAAAGGTATGTGCCATTACTTTAAATTTTTTAAGGATGTTCCATACTTAAAAAATGGCTGTACCAGCAGTGTCTGGAGGCACACACCCTTAATCCTTGTACTTGGCAGACAAAGGCAGGCAGATCCCTGTGAGTCTAGTCTACACGGTGAGTTATAGGACAGCCTGTGTTACAAAATAAGATTCTATCTCAAAAAAAAAAAAGAAAAAACTTACCAATTTATAGTCTCACCAGCTTTTCTTCACATCCTCATCAACAGTTGTTAATTTTTAAAATAGTCATTCAGACAAGTGAGAGATGATGACTCAAAAGCTTTGGCATATACAGTTCTTGGTAAAGTCATCTTTTGAATTTGATTAATGTCTCAGTGAGTGTTCTATTGCTGTGAAGAGACACCATGACCATGGCAACTCTTATGAAGGAAAACATTTAACTGGGGCTTGCTTTCAGTTTCAGAGGTTTAGTCCATGTCATTTTGATGGGGAGCATGGTGACATGCAGTCAGACATGGTGCTGGAGAAGTAACTTGAGAGTTCTACATCCAGATCTTCAGGCAGCAGAAAGAGAGACACTGGGCCGGGCTTGAGCATCTTGAAAAGTTCACTCCCCAGTGATACACTTCCTCCAATGAGACCACACCTAATAACCAAGCATTCAAATATATGAGCCTATAGAAGCCATTTCTATTCAAACACCACAGTTAACAAAACTCTTTTTTCTGTCTTAAGTAATAACACTGGTTTTGTTGTTGTTGTTGTTGTTGTTATTGCTGTTGTTGTTTTTGTTGTCTGTTTTCAGCTACTGTGACAGAGGAAGAAATAAACTGACTTGAGGTATTTTTTTTGTTTTGTTTTGTGTGTGTGTGTTTTTTTTCCCAGACAGGGTTTCTCTGTGTAGTTTTGGTGCCTGTCCTGGATCTCGCTCTGTAGACCAGGCTGGCCTCAAACTTACAGAGATCCCCCTGGCTCTGCCTCCCGAGTGCTGGGATTAAAGGTATGCGCCACCACGGCCTGGTGAGATTCTGGGGGATAAGAAGCCCAAGGCTCAGGTGCTAATACTGGAGAAGGCATCCTACTGCATCATAAGATGCAAATGGCATAGATAAGATCTCGATGAGTAAACTGGAGGTGGGGGGGCAATAGAGGGTAGCAGATGGGGGATGAGAACATAAGGGAATGGGACGGTCAAGTTGGATGGAACAGGGATGGAGTGGGAGAGCAATGAAAGAGACACCATGATAGAGGGAGACATCATGGGGATGGGGAGAAACTTGGTGCTAAAGAAGTTCCCAGGAATCCACAAGGATGACCCCACCTTAGACTATTAGCAATAGTGGAGAGGGTGCCTGAACTGGCCTACCCTGGTAATCAGATTGGTGAATACTCTGTCATCATAGAGCCTTCATCCAGTAACTGATGGGAGCAGATGCAGAGATTCACAGCCAAGCACCAGGGCGAGCTCCAGGAGTCCAGTTGAAGAGAGAGAAGAGGGATCTTATGAACAAGGGGCATCAAGATTATGATGGGGAAACCTACAGAGACAGCCAAACTAAGCTAGGAGGAACTCATGAACTTTAGACCAACAGCTGTGGAGCTTCCAAGGGACTAGACAAGGCCCTCTGCATAATCGAGACAGTTGTGTAGCTTGATCTGCTTAAGGGGCCCCCTGGAAGTAGGATCAGGATCCACCCCTGGTGCATGAGCTGGCTTTTTGGAACCCACTACCTATGGTGGGACACCTTGCACAGCCTTGATGCAGGGGGAGGGGCTTAGACCTGTCTCAACTGAATGTACCAGGCTCTGCTGACTCCGCATGGGAGGCCTTGCCTTGTCAGAGAAGGGAATGGGGAGATGGGTTGGGGAGGAGGCTGGGGGGGGGCAGGAGATGTGAAAAGAGGGGCATCTGTGGTTGGTATGTAAAATGAATGAAAAATTTCCTAATAAAAAATGTTTTAAAAAAAGATGCAAAAGGCATGTCATGGACTCTGAACCCTGCAGCTGTCTTCAGCAGGGGTCTGGGTCTGAACTAGCTCTGAGTCCTCCCAGACCCTGCACTACTGTCCAAGGCACATAGGTATTGCCTTGGATTGTTATGAATGGAACATAGCCTTTACCAAAGCCAGATCTCAAGAGTTTATCCATGAATTCTCAGCTTCCTTCATGGGAGATGGAGTGGATTGTCCCTTTCTTATGGCTTAATGGCATGAGATCCAAGCTGACCCTCAAGCCCTGAGGGAGCTTCCTTGGTATACCTGCCCCCCTTTTTTCTCATTTCTTATTCCTTCCCATGACACCCACCTTTCTACCTGGCTATACACGCTATTGGATTTCTCACTCTTTGGCTGACTGGCACGTGAGGCAGTTGAGAGGATCTTATCCTCTGCTTTGTTGCTAAAATGGAAATGAAAGTACTTGCTTTGCTTAATCAGCCAGACAGGAGTTTGATTTCTGAAGTGTTTATTAAAATGTACCCAATTATTAATAATCTGATACTATTGTCTTTATTTGGTCCTTATCATCTGCCAAGGAGACATATGTAGGAGAGGGCTATAACAAGGGATCATAGCCTCTGCACTCACCATTAATACCATGTCCATATGAATTCCCTGCCTCCTTAAATTTTTCTGCCACCCTTCTATACATATGGGTAAACAGTAAATATTGCTATGCAAATCAGGCCCTCTGAAGCATTTTTATCTTTACACATTCCAGTGTTGTATTGGTAGAGATTGGTAGATAGATATCAACTATGTTCTTAAAAGTTTTACAATAAGAGACAGGGAAGGCAGGGTGGCTCATGCCTGTAATCTCAACACTTGTGATGTTCGCTGTATGTTCAAGGCCAGCCAGAGCTACAGAGAAAGATTCTCTCAAGAAGAGGAGGGCAGGAGGAGGGAAAGGAAAAGGGCAAGGTGGAGTTAGTAAACGCTTGTTTTGGAAGTCACTTAGCCTTTGAGTAAATCTTCTGTTGGCTAGTTTTTGAAATGATAGAAATGTTTCATTGAAATTCCCAGGCTTACCTACCAGAAGAAATAAAATCTGGCTAATTTTGGCAGGAGTGAACTTTATCAAACAATATCGAGGGTAGCAGAATCTAAAGAAAAAGAGATCCATGTCTACCTGTGTGTAAACTTGCTATTTTGTTGCTTCAAGAGCCTGAGTCAAAGCAGGAGCTGAAGGGGGTAAAGTCACCAGAACCTGAGTGAATATCTGGTGTACTAGTCAGGGTTCTCTAGCATAGCAGAATTTGTAGAATGAGTCTCTCTCTATATATAAAGAGGGAATGTATTAGAATGACTTAAAGCAGTCCAGCTAATCCAACACTGGTAAAGGTAAAGTTCAAGAATCCAGTAGTTGTTCATTCCACAACGTTGGATGTTTCAGCTGGTCTTCAGTATACGCTGAAATCCCTAAGAAGTAGGCTCAAATGACAGTGAAGGAATTGACTTGCTAGTTAGGCAAGATCAAGCAGGCCAAGATCAAAGCTTCATTTTTCCATGTCCTTAGATAGACTTCCTGCAGGTGTGGCCCAGATTAGAAGTGGGTTTTTCCAACTCAAAAGATCTGGATTAAAGGTGTATTTTACTAGCTCAAAGATCTAGATTAGAAGTGGATCTTCCTACTTCAAATTAAGCTAAAGTATTTCATACACATGCCCCACATTTTGGGGTTTTAATTAATTCCAGATGTAGTCAAGTTGACAACCAAGAATAGCCATCCCATCTGGATTGTGGTCACCTAAACAATATATCACACAAGCTAGTGTTCTTGAGTTCCAGAGATGTTGACTCCTACTTAATATTTTCTGCTGCTATCACAACATATTCAAATCCAAATAATTAATAAAGAAGTTTATTTTGCTCCCAAATTTGGAAGTTTGAAGGTCAAGGTCAAGGGGCCACGACATTTGCTATTGAGGGCTTTGTTCTACATCACAACATGGCTGAGGGTATATCACATGGCAAGCATGATAGGTAGAGCTCTCTGCCTCTCTCTCTTTCTCTCTCTCTCTCTCTCTCCCTCTTAGAAAGGGTCTTATATGGCTGTGGTTAGCCTTGAACATATCTCTAGGTAGCCAAGAATGACCTTGAACTTAACCTTCTGCCTTCACTGGTGTGCTGGGATCTAGGTATGTCCTACCATGTGTGGTTTATGTAGTGCTGGGGCCTGAACGCCAGGCTTTGGGCATGCTGAGAAAGCACTGTTCCCACTGATACATATTCATCCTTTTTAAAAGACAGCGTTTCTGTCCTTATTTACCAGGACTCCAGGAAGCATACTTTGAGTTAAGAATGCAAATATTCCAATGATGATTTTATTTATAAATAAATTAAAAACACAACTTGAATGAGTAATTAGAGAATAATAGAACAAGGCTGTGCTCTACCTAGTCAGTGCTGACTCTGATGAAGACACAGTTCTTCAGATCTTTTCTGGAGTAATATTCTAACACTGATACACCGGTCAAAGATCAGTTCATCGCCGGGCGTTGGTGGCGCACGCCTTTAATCCTAGCACTCGGGAGGCAGAGGCAGGCAGATCTCTGTGAATTCGAGGCCAGCCTGGGCTACCAAGTGAGCTCCAGGAAAGGCGCAAAGCTACACAGAGAAACCCTGTCTCAAAAAAACCAAAAAACCAAAAAACCACAAAAAAAAAAAAAAAAAAAAAAGATCAGTTCATCTTAGGCTAGAGAGATGGCTCTGCAGTTAAGAATACCTGACGCTTTTGTACATGACCTTGGTTTAATTCTCAGATCTCACATAGTGGCTCACAACCATTCATAACACCAGTTGTAGGTGATCCAGTACTCTTCTCTGACCTCCACAGGCAATAGGCAAGCACATGGTACAAACACACACACACACACACACACACACACACACACATATCACACACACACACACACACATATCACACACACACACACACACACACACACACACACATACAGATGTACAGATGTACATACATACAGGCAATATGGCAATGGTCGAGAGACAGCCCGAACTGACCTACTTTGGTGATAGGATGGTCAAACACCCTAATTGTCGTGCTAGAAACCTCATCCAATGACTGAGGGAACCAGATGCAGAGATCCATGGCCAGGCCCCAGGTGGAGCTCCAGGAGTCCAATTGGCGAGAAAGAGGGGGGTTTGTATGAGCGAGAATTGTTGAGACCAAGGTTGGAAAAAGCACAGGGACAAATAGCCAAACAAATGTTAACACATGAACTATGAACCAATAGCTGAGGAGCCCCCAACTGGATCAGGCCCTCTGGATAAGTGAGACAGTTGATTAGCTTGATCTGTTTGGGAGGCACCCAGACAGTGGGACCGGGACCTGTCCTCAGTGCATGTGCTGGCTGTTTGGAACCTGGGGCTTATATGGGGACACATGGCTCAACCTGGGAGGAGGGGACTGGACCTGCCTGGACTGAATCTACCAAGTTGAACTCAGTCCTCAGGGGAGTCTTTGCCATGGAGGAGTTGGGAATGGGGAGTGGGCTGGGGGGAAAGTGGGGGGGAGGGGGAGAACAAGGGAATCCGTGGCTGATATGTAAAATTAAATTAAATTATAAAATAAAAAAATTGAATAAATTTAAATTTTAAAAAATCATTGCATCTGGGAAAGAGCATTCTCAAACTGGTGTCCTAAGCCAGAAGCCCAGCAATTCTTGCCTGACCCCTGCACCTGCAACGGGCAGAAAGGGGGTCAGGATCTCATCCCAATTCACCCTCAGGTTCACACTGCAGTATATCTACACCCTCTTGTGATAGGTAACAGGTGATGCACAGTGTGAGTGAAGGACAGGGAAGGTGACAGTTTTACTAGAGGGCTTAGCATGGCTTCAATGTGAGGGTGAGATGTGAGCTATGAGGGAAGATTGGCAGGACATGAAGGATTCCTCCAGCTAGGCTCCAGATCAGGAAGTTTCATAACTTCTCCCAGGAGCACCACCATTAGGGACCAAATGAGCAAACAATTGAGCCTAGAGGGGATTTTATCATTCAAACCTTGTCCTGGCTTTTATTTTAGTTTTGTTTATTTGACCCGAGCTTGAATTGCCTTGGAGGAGGAAGCTCAGTTGATAAAAATGCTCCCAGTAGGCAAGTCTGTAGGGTGTTTTCTTGAAAAATGATTCACGAGGGAGGGCCCAACTCATTGTTCATGCAGAAAGGGCTGGGAAGTTAGTCCTGGATGATATTTAAAGCCGGCTGAACAAGCCAGTTAGCGGCATTCCTACAGGGGTTTTGCTTCAGTTCCTCCCTTGAGTTCCTACCTTCCTCAGTGATGGAATGTGTCCCTGGGGTTTGTCAGATGAAATAAACTCTTCGCTTTGGTTATGGTGCTTTGCCAGAACAACTGAAAAGCAGAATATTACAAACCACCATTGGGCATGTATGACAACTTCACAACTGCTCAAACTTGTTTTTGACAGAGAACACTGGTTTTTATGGTTTATTTTTAGTTTTTACTTGTGTGTACATTTGTGCATGTGTACTACATGCCAGTCGATTGGAGGTGCCTGTGGAATCTTGAAGAGGACATCAAATCCCATGGAGCTGGAGTAACAGGAGGTTGTGCGTGGCCCGTTGGGGTGCTTAGAAATGAACTCAGGTCCATGGTAAGAGCAGTCAGCACTTTTAACAACTAAGCAATTTTTGCTGCCGGGAGGACCAGCCGCAATCAGCGCAGGGCTCAAAGGGAAGTCAGGCAGTCAGCATGCATTGCACTTTTCCATCTGAGGGAGTAAGGGAAAAAGACACTCACAATCTCTCTTGATGTGTTCCGCCTTTATTCTCTATTCTTTTTTTGTGTTCTATATTCTCTTTTCTTATCTCTATCCGGAAATGTCCCTTTTGTCTCTCTTGAGGTTTTACTTCTTCTAACTCTCTTGATGTTCTCTTCCTAATTCTCTCATTCTGGATGTTTTCCTTCTAACTCTCTCATTCTTGATATTTCCTTTCTAACTCATTTTAACTCTTTTTTCTTTCCCTTATAGCTATATGCCCCAACAAAATCTTTCAGGAAATATAAAAATTACAATGTGGTTATATTCTATCTTTCAAGTGAATGAATACAATGAATACAAGTAAAAAACAGCATGTTTTGCATATCCCTTGTATGATTAAATATTTTATGTATTACAGGGGAAAAACAAATTATCCCAAGAATTCACATACGTTCATACCCAGGCAGTTTGTTATAGATTAACTAAGTAGGCAAGCAAGATATTCTTCTCAGTCAGGTCTTTTACTGGGAGGCTGCATTTTGCAGTTACAAAGAAAGGGTCAATCACTTTATTACTTATCTTGAAAGGTAATCTCATAAGAAATCTTAAAGAACTCACAAACCTCAACTTTTATATATGAAAAAGAATCAGTCAGCTCTATTTTAAAACTTTAGGGTGCATACCCACTCATCAATAGTTTTTTTGTTTGTTTTGTTTGTTTGTTTGTTTGTTTTATATCAGGAGCTTGAGGGTAAAAATCGGTATGAGGAACTAATCACCATCTTTGATCACCAACCAATCCTAGCAAGAAAGACACATCAGCTAGTAACAATTGGGCAGCTTTGTTCTTGTTCCCTGACCTTAAGGAGTTCCTCATTCAACTCTGTGTATTTCTAAAACTTTAGGTTGTCTTCTTGGGTTTTTCACCTCATAGCTATAATCAAATATCTGATCTACCCAGAAGTTATTATAAGGCTTTATTTCAGATAAGGGTGCACTCTGAAACCTGTAATCACATCTCTCAACATTAAGGTTAAAAGAATTTAAGCTAGCTGGCATATCAGGATTCAATTGTTTTTCTTAATTATTACCCTAAGCCACAGTCTATGTGACTCCTCCATAGAATCTCATGTGTTCTGCTGTGTGATACTTCCTTGTTCTATTTTTAATCATCAAAACTCTATTAAACTAACATTATTATTATCAATTAGTCAGTACAGCTTAGGAAGAAATCATCTTCATAATAATCCACAGGTAAAAATGAACAGTAGAACAGGATGTTTCCAAGAGATGAACACACTGCACTATAAGAACTGGGCATCTTCCCACACCCTTTCTCACCTTGCCAAATACCAGAGAAGGACAGCAGCAGCAAACATGTAAAGGCACAGCAGAAGCAAAAGACATTCTGGAGTCTGTGGTGTCGGGGCCTCTCCTATCCAAGATTATAAGGGATTTTCATCCTAGTAGGCTGACACCCTGAAGTCCATTGCCACCTGCTGCTCCTCTGACATGGCCATAAGCAAGCCATCTTTTCAAAATCCCAGCATGGTGATTTTTGCCTGCTTTTCATTTCTGAATCCCAGGGCCTGGAACAAGGCAATCCACACGGCAGATTCTCCATCACTTATTGAGGAGTAAATCTGAGAAGCAGATTCCCTAAAGTTGGAGACTAGAGAAGAAAAAGCAAGTTGTTTATTCCTGTGGTGGAGATCTTCTCCTGTGTGTGTGCCTGTGTGTGCCTGTGTGTGTGTGTGTGTGTGTGTGTGTGTGTGTGTGTGTGTGTGTGT
>CABHPH010160811.1:0-50404 GCA_902168325.1 Peromyscus nudipes | reverse complement strand
GTGTGTGTGTGTGTGTGTGTGTGTGTGTGTGTGTGTGTGTGTGTGTGAGACATCCTGCCCATCTCAGGCCAGCAGACCTTAACATAGATAATCCTAGAACCCCCTCTACACCTGGAACACAGCACCAAGTCAATGGACAAGAGATAAAATCTGAGCCACATCTGACCTCACAGCCTCTGGAGACAAGAGGGAGAAGGCATCTCATGTACAGGATTCCTTCCCATCTAGCGTGCCTGTTGTTTTCCATCTCCTACCCTGCCCAAGCCACAGTTATGCAGCCATGTGTGACTGATATATTGTCACCTCAATAAACTTATCTGGGGTCAGAGAACAGAACAACCATAATATTAAACATAGAGGTTAGGCAGTGGTAGCACACGCATTTAATTCTAGCAGTCCAGAGGCAGAACTCTGTGAGTTCAAAGCCACACTGGAAACAGCCAGGCGTGGTAACAAGAATCTTTAATCCCAGGAAGTAATGGCAGAAAGCAGAAAGGTATATAAGGCGTGAAAACCAGGAACTAGGCTGGTTAAGCTTTCAGGCTTTCGAGAAGCAGTTCAGCTGAGATTCATTCTGGATGAGGACTCAGAGGCTTCCAGTCTGAGGAAACAGAATCAGCTGAGGAACTGTCAAGGTCAGGAAGCTGTGGCTTCTTCTGCTTGTCTGATCTTCCAGCATTTACCCCAATACCTGGCTCCGGGTTTGATTTTATTAATAAGAACTTTTAAGATTAGTGCTACAGCCATGTGGATTGCCTCATGCCACAGCCCCAATATTGTCACCAAAACAAGATCAAAACTAAGGGACAATGACTGTAAGGACACAGATGAGGCAAGAGAGGCCACATCTGTATAGGACTAAATAAAACATATTAAGAAGGATACCTGGGTCCTAACTCTCACAGATATGAAATGGTGGCCATTGCACTCCCAAGTTGGGTAATACGTGTTTAGATATCCCCACAGGTGTCCAGAGAATTGTGCTTGATACATGGGTTGGGGGTCTGTGGAGTGATCAGTCTGGTGTCATGTGGAGATATTGTGCTGATGTCTGAGATGGGAATCATTAGAGATCTGTCATTATCCTTCTCAGCTCCTACCTCTTCTACTCTATGTTCTTATGGACAGAGACTCTATGACCTCTGAGACAGCAGCCAACTCCCATCCTAATTTCCTTGCCTCTCTCAGACTTCTGTGAGATAAGATCACCAGGAAGCCAAGGCTTATTGCTGTGGACTGAGCTGGACAGGAAAGAACCATGACATAACAGTGAGGAACCCCAGATCAGGAACCAGAGCTGGACACTTTAGCAATAGATGACATAGGTCTTTGGTTTCTTTTGCTTTCTTGATTCTGTCAGCCAGATCAGCATCCGGGTTAGGCCTCAAAAGCATATTGTCAACAAGACAATTACAGGTCTCGGGTTAAGCAATTTGTCTCCAGACACTGCTCCCAGGATACCACAGCACAGAGATGGATATGTGGTGGGGAAGCATGGCTCTGGAGATTCCTCTTTCAATAGTTAATCTTTCCATGGCACTTCTGGTCTCTGTTACTCCCACTGATATTTCGTAGAGAAGTCAGTCAGCCTCATTCTGAAGATGAGAATCTTAAAGTGAATAAGGAAAACTCTGCACTCATTCTCTACCAATCATTTAGGATATAAATTCATATAAATATATGCACATGGATGAACTTGGTCAATAATATTCTAATTTAGAATATAAAATTTAATAACACAAAATGTGCTCAATGAACGAGATTCTCCTATGAACATGGATGCAGCAAACTATGAAGAATTCAATGATATTTTAAGTTCCAGAATGTAAGTAACACCTGAATTAAACTAGTAAAGTATCAGCGATAAAAATCTCCAGTGAGCTGGGTGGTGGAGTCGCAGGCCTTTAATCCCAGCACTCGGGAGGCAGAGGCAGGCGGATCTCTGTGAGTTCGAGGCCAGCCTGGACTACAGAGTGAGTTCCAGGAAAGGCGCAAAGCTACACTGAGAAACTCTGTCTCGAAAAACGAAAAACAAAAAAAAAATCTCCAGTGAGCAGAGTATGGTGGGACATGGATTTCTCTCAGTACTCAGGAGTCAGAGCCATGTGAATGTCTGTGACTTCCTGGCCACTTAAAAAAAAAAGAAGAAGAAAGAAAGAAAAGAAAAGAAAAGAAAAAAGTAAAACAATTTGAAGATGTTAATAAAAACACTCTCCCCTGTGTATGGAGAGATGGCTAAACTGTGTAGATGACCACAGTTCGAATCCCAGGAGTCTCTGAGGTCACAACCTCCTGGGCCTCTTACTTCGGAGTTACTAAGAGCCTCTTCTGATCTCCACAGACTACTGTACTCCCAACATTCACACACCCACACATGAAGAAATATACACATAAACAAAAAATAAAAATATGTCTTAAATCTATTTTCTCTGTACATTTTTGTTAAGATACATTTCCTGCACTGTCTGTAAAACTAAATGTTAAAAAGGAGAATCAGAATCCAAGATATGGTTGTAGGAAAGATGAGGATAAGTAGAGGCAAACATGTAAACATCTGTTAGTCTTATAATATCATTATATTTTGGAAAATAGTCATTACTTTTTGTAAACATTATGCTTACATGCACTTTGTCATTAATGTTCAATGAAGCAAATGTTTTAAAATGATCAGTTCCTAATGTAGTGAATGTGGATTGATACAATCCACACAAGCATAAGTACCTTTGAGGGCAATCAATTTCTAAGACTCTGTAGACATCCTGCTATCTCAGTGTGAGAATTACTGACTCAATGGCTTCTGGTCTGGTCAGAAGGATATTTTGACCAGGATGAGATGGACAACAACCAGGGTAAGCAACTTATCCCCATACACTGCTCCTAAGATCTGAGGTCCCAGAGCTGGGTCTGAGCCAGGAAAGCAGGGCCCAGGAGATTCCTCTTCCAGGAGTTCATCTTTCCATGACCCAACCACAATGCTCTCTATCACTACCATTGGGAATTCTTAGAGAAGCCAATCAGCCTTCTCCATATCAAGATTATAAACTGAACACACACTAGCAGAGACTCAGTGTCCACTCTTCAAGCAGGATGAAGACCTTAGTTCCCAAGGCTCTCCTCCTGCTGCTCCTGGCCAACCTGGCCCTGACCAGGCATCCAGAGGGTGAGTGTGGGTGTCAGGAGGGAAAGGACCTAACCTGGGAGATGAAAGGACTCCACCCCTGAGGCTGCAGCACAGGAAAATCTGTCTCTCCCCTAGCCCAGCCAGGACCTTCTTTATTCATTTAATATCACGGCCCCAGTCCCTGCTCGCTTCTCTTTTGGGAGGAATGTGGGGAGCAGCATAGGGCCCTAGGTGGGAGGTCTAGATCAAAAGGCCACTGCACCTAGGTTCACACTGCCTGCGCTATTTGCAAACTCTCCTCACCTGGCCTGACTTCCTGGAGCCCCAACTCATCTATGCTGTCTACTTTAATGACATTCATATTGAGAGATTCAACAGCAGAGAGGAGCCTCCGAGACTGAAGCACTGTGCACCATGGGTGGATCAGCAGGAGCCAGAGTACTGGGACCAGAGGACAGAAGAAGTTCTGAGTCTGATGGCAGCATACAAGGACATACTGAAGAAAATGCTTCGCATCTACAATCTAATTGAAACTGGTGAGTGGACCCAAATCAGAAATCCCAAGTTTCAAGCTTCCAGTGGTTTTGCTCCAGTTCCCCGTATCCAATATTTTCCCCAGCAAAATGTGACTCGCATAGACTAGGCTTCAGAGAGCCTTGGGATGCTGACCTGGTTTTCTGCACAATTTAAGCTCAAATGTGGCCAAATGGGAGGGAGGGAGTCACTGGAGGGACCCAAGGGACCTGGTCCTGTAAGGGTGGCTGACAGTACGGGCTTGGATAGGTAATCACACAATCCAGATCCTGATGGCCTGCGATGTTCTGCCTGGAGGGAACCTCAGTCATGGACAGTATGAATTACTCTTCAATGGCCATGATTACGTTGGGCTGAACAAGGACCTGAGAACTTGGACTGCAGTTGGCAAGGCAGCTGAAATGCTGAGGCAAAATTGGGAGGAGTCAGGTTTGGCAAAATCTTTGAAGACTTACTTGCAGCGTGAAGGTGTGAAGTTGGTCCTCAGACAGCTGGACTATGGGAAGGAGATTTTGCTGAGAACAGGTAAGGAAAGAAACTGCCAATCCTGAACTGAGACTGTAGCCCCTGTCCTGTGAGGATTCCTCCTCAGCAGGGAGAAGCTGGAGTACTAACTCAGTCTTGCATCAAAGGGGGAAGAGTGTCATGGGTTTCCTACTTGAACAAGAGAGGGGGGCTGTGATAGGACTAAGCCTTCACTCAGGATAGATCAGTCTTTCAATTAAACAGCAGTTACCTTCCATTTGCCTTGTGAACCATGAGCTCTGTCATGCCTGTTTGATGTCCATGTACTTTGGAGATCTGAGCCCAGTGTTGCTGAGTCTGAGTCTCCATCCAGTCAGAACCAGAAGTCCATATTCCTAGAGGGAGATCCAGAGTCCCCTGCTCTGTGCTAGCTCATGATGATTCTGAAAGTTTCCAAGGAATAGATTGCCCCATCCTTATCGTGAGATTAGGCTGATGGGTGGAGTCTGCATCTCTCCTTCTAGCCAACTCTTCCATCCATTCAAACCAAGGTTACATGCACAGTGATGGATATTCAGGAAGAATGCAAAAAGCCTGAATTTTCTAATTTATTCCCTTCAGATACCCCTAAAATGCATGTGACCCGTAAGGTCAGAGCTGATGGGAAAATCACTCTAAGGTGCTGGGCCCTGGACTTCTACCCTGCTGAAATCACAATGACCTGGCAGAGGGATAGGAGCAACCAGACTCTGGATATGGAGGTGATAGAGACCAGGCCTGCAGGAGATGGAACCTTCCAGAAATGGGCAGCTGTGGTGGTGCCTTCTGGGGAGGAGCAGAGATACACATGTCATGTGACTCATGAGGGGCTGCTTGAGCTCATTACTCTGAGATGGGGTAAGGAGTGGGTGTGAGCTCAGGCCTATTGCACAGAGAGTGGGAGTATTTGGGAGAAATGGATTAAGGTCATGACTGATAGGTGCACATCAGAAGACTCACTGTTCCTTCCATTCTCTGTCAGAGCCTCCTCAGCCCTCTGTCCCCATCATGCCCATTGTTACTGGCCTGGTTCTTGGAGCTGTGCTTATGGGAACCATGGTGACTTTTCTGATATGGAGGAGGAGAACTAAAGGTAAGGAAAGGGCAGGGTCTGATTTCATGTCTCCATGGGAATATCAAGTCCAGCTGAGAGTGTGCCCTGCCACATGAGAGCAAAGTTTCATCCACACAGTTGCTTATTCAGTCTTGTGCTGATGTGCTGACATTAACTCTATTGTGAAGCATAAAGGAAATAATGAACAGATTCATCACTGCAGTGATAGAGGTGGCAGAGACCTGACCCTCAGCTGTCAGAGGTCAGATGGAAAGGTTCCTACTTAGAACAGTTATCCAGGAGTCCAGTTAATCCTGTTCCTGTACAATCTACTATCAGTTTTCCTCATCGTTCTCTAGATTTGCAGTCACAGTTCTGGAAACTTCCCTAAGATAAGGACCAGGAGATTCCTCTAGGCCCTGCAGATACTGATGCTCCCATGAGCTCCGAGAAAAGGGAGTATTTCCAGGGGTGAACAGTGAGGCAGCTGTGTTCAGGTTTGCCAGTCATTATACTGGGAGCTCATCCCTGAGACACCTGTGGCAGTTTATACAGGCGCCCATGGAGGATCTCAGCCAGCCCATACCTCCTCATTATTTCCATCTTCAGAGGCTTTGATCTGCTCTTGTATCACTTTCTACTTGGAGGTAAAGTTTCTAGTATGTCCATCCTTCTGTTATATCTTTAAAAGTGACATCCTAAAGGGCCTGATGTGAAACAGGGAGAGGTTAGAAGATAGAACCCTGGGGGTTGGGGACACTTGGGATTGGGACAGTTTGAGTGTGTGATGAGCTGTTCAGAATGTCTCCATTTAAGGCATTGATCTGAATTCCTTCCTTGTTCTTCTCTTTTACAGGATAAGACAGGTGGACTGAGCCTAACAAGATTTATTCTGTTTTCTCTTTTCCCACTGTGGCTTCAAGAACTGATGACTTCTCTTCCTGCGTCTGACTGTGACTGTGTGTCTGTCTCCTGAGAGCACAGTGTGAACAGGTGATGAGTTCAGCCCTGTCCTGAGCAGCAATGAGTCCCATCCGCACACTGATCATCATTCCTTCCCCATCATCATTGCTGCTGCAACAGAGGCTGGGCTTGCAAACCTCCATCCCTGACTGAACTTTAGTTTCCTCTGAGCTACATCTTCATTCATCTTTTCTGAAATTAAGGTTTTTTTTCTAATGATTATGATACTTCTCTCAGAGTAGATTTTTGATTAGTGTGGTAAAGATGAGTAAAACTTGATGGAGAAAATAAAGTCTCAGATCCTTATGGAATCGTGTGTGCTGTGCTAACTCTGTTGTCTGTAGTGACAGTTGAAGGTTGTGTGGAGACACGTGAGGCTGGTGTGTGCACAACTGTTGATCCTTCCACCCTGGCCTCTCACACAGTCCCTCCCCACCTGTGTCATCTTGCTAGCTCCTCATCCCTGTTCTCTCAATAAACCTGTTCACCAGGATATGTGATCAAAAGATCTCAGGCATTTGTAGGGTCTGTCCAGTGTCTGTGCTGTTCTTTCATGTTGGCAGTTACGATTCTGATATTCTATCAAGAGATGTTTAGATTCACGGTACTACAGGGATTACATTTGTTCTTAGTTCTGTATTTCAGTCTGGTAGCACTGCCTCCTCTTGTCGATTGTCACTGACATAGTTGGGAATGTTTCTTTCGTTGTCCAGCCATGGATGTCTGTGGTATTCTCACCACATTTGGTAGAGTCTAAGCCTGGTTTCTGACAGCCTTTAGACACTTTAATATGTCAGTAATACCAGCAGGAGGAGTTCTGCCAACAGGAGATTTGCAAGTTCAAGAACAAACTGGGCTACATCCTGAGACCCTGTCTCCAAAGGAAGTCATTAATATCTGATAAATAAAAAAAGAATTAAAAAAGTAATTTAAAAATCATAATTATTGGACAAAGCTGTTCTATGCTACTGCCATTGTACAGATATCTCAACTAAGTATTTGAATTTGAGACAGGAAGTAGGTTTATGTAAGGAAAGTTATGTGGAATTTACAAATTGGGTACTACCTGTTGAAAAACTGCTTAAATCCCTAGAGGATTTCATAGTAGTCACTAAAGCATAGGCATAGGATTTCACAGCATCCAATCACTTTCAATGAAACTGGAAACCCTTCAAAATGAAGTAAGGGAAACCTATGTTAACACCTGTCTACAGAGAGAATCAGAGCAGAGATCAAGAGGAATGGTGTAGATGAAATCAATAGTATTCTCTGTAAAACTAAATTAATTGACAGTCTAGACACTGTCTACCATTCCCAAGGGATGGAGATTTTGCTCCAGTTCCAATAGAACATTAATCAAGGGAGAGTGTGTTTGTGGCCCTCAGGCACAGTTGAGCATTGTCTCTTGTGTGCTTCTCTGGATCCCAGAGGAAATGAACATGGCAGATTCTCTAACTCTTGTTAAGCAGTACTAGGAGCAGATCCCCTGAAGAGGGGAAAAGGGCAGGGAAGTCAGGTTTCTGAAGCATGTGATGGGGATCTTCCTGCATGTGTGTCTGTGGAACAGACCACCTGCCTCAGGCAAGGAGCACATTTCCCAGCAAACACTAGAGTCCTTCAACAACAGGACATGGCAGCAATTCTCTCCCTAAAGCTTCCCCATATCCTGCCATCTCTGTAGGGGTGTCCTGATCCTCTTTTTCTACCAGTGTGCAGAGCTTACATATCTCTCTTCTCTAGTCTGCTGATTCCTTTCAGCATTCATGCTAACTTGACATACTGGCCAATGTATCTTTTACCAGGGTCCAACCTGCAGGAGAGTCAGGAACTGGCCTCACGGAGCCCCAGAACTCATACTCCGTGTCGTATTTCAGCAACAAAGCATCCAAGTCTGGCCTCTGGGATTCTTCTTGGATCACAGGCCCTTCAGACAAGGAAGTGACTCCCATAAATAAGCCTCAGATGCAGTGAATGGAGCACACTGGTCCTGAGGACAGGGAGTTGAAGAAGAAGGTCGGCTACAACCATTGCCCCAAATTCCCAAAGTGTCTGAGATCTCAGTTCTGCTAGTAGAAATGGATTGGTGTCTCTGACATGATTGTCTCCTAAAGACAATCACAAGGATAAGAATTCTCAAGCTCTGCATGTCTCCACTGATAAGAACAAATGTGTATTGATCCTCAAGTAAAACTTCTGACCCCAGGTTGCTATTATTTGGTATTATCTTCAACAAAGTTAGCATCTCAAAATGCTCAATTCCTAATGCAGTCAATATGGATAGATATATGCCACGTAGGCATGTTTACCTTTAGTTCCACATAGTTTCTAAGTGTGTGTAGACATACTGAGATCAAAATGCTCTAGAATAGCTTACATATTGCCCCCAGTGTTGGGACTCAGAAGAACATTTTGACCAAGGCCAGGACATGGATCAAGGTGAACCAAGTTGTCCCCAGACACTGCTCTGGGGATACCAAGACGAAGAGCTGGGTCAGAGTGAGGAGATGGATTGTCGGGATTCATGGTTCCCAAGAGTTGATCTTTCCATTACATGACTAACCATTTTTTCCCTCTCTCTCTTCTAATGCTAATTCTCAGAGAAGCCCATCAGCCTAAACCAAATCAGGGTCATAAAGTGAAGAGAGACCAGTACTGACTCAGACTCTTCTTAGAAAGCAGAAGGGAAGCCCTGACCCCATACCTTTCAATTGTTAGTACTGAAACTATGCCTTTGACCCAGAACCATCTATGGGAGTTCAGAGTTTGTGAGGGAAAGAGCTTCTGCACAGAGGACAAAGGGCTCAGACTGGCTGGTGTTCACCATCCCAACATCTGCCTTTTTGCCTTAACTCAACTGCGCTCTCCTGTGGTGATACTTTGTGCTTTAACAAATTAAGCGTACCTGAAGATCAGAGTGTGGAGCTAGCCACTAGATAGCCATAGAGGACAGGCAGTGGTGTCACACACCTTTAATCCCAGCACTTGGGATGAGTTAGCAAGAAGATCAGGAGTTCAAGTCCACCCTGGGATACACAAGATAGACTGGATAGTCTGAAAGAAAAACATAGCCAAGCAGTGGTGTCACACACCTTTGATCCCAGCACTAGGGAAGTGAAGACAGGAAGTGATGTGGCTAGGCACAGAGAGGAATATAAGGTGGGAGGAGACAGGAGCTCAGTCTCCTTTCAGGCTGAAGATTCAGTAGAGGAAAGAACTCTAGTGGCTGGCTGCTCTGCTTCTCTGATCTTTCAGCTTTCACCCTGATATCTGACTCTGGGTTACTATTAAGACCAGTTAGAATCCATGCTACACTGTCCTCTCACCCATAGTGGAAAACTGGGCTCTAAAGTGATCACCAAGTCTAACTGATATTTGTTGAGGACTATTACAAGGCCAGGCACTTGGTAGATTTTCCAACATTACCTAGGGAGTGGAGCCTAGAGAAGGAAAAGCAGGTTTCTTGTTCATGTGGTGAAGACCTTCTTTCTCATGTATATGAGACATTCTACCCAGCTCAGGCCTGGATACCTTCCCCCAGCAAGTCCTAGAGCCCCCTCTACACCTGGACACAGCACCAAGCCTCTGGCCAAGTGTTGAAACCTGATCCACATCTGACCTCAGAGCCCTTGGAGTCAGCAGGGAGGGACAACTTATGTAGAGGAAGTCTCCCTCATTCTCATGTCTGATGCTGCCCATTTCTCCCCTAACCTTGCAACAGCTATACAGCCATGGGAGCTGCTGCTGACCACAGAAAAAAATTATGGCACCAATATAAGATCAGAACTAAACAATGATGTCTGTATGGACACAGATGGGGCAAGAGGAGGCCACATCTGCATAGACCCAAGGAAAGGATAACTGGGTCTTTAATCTTAGAGATATTAAATGGTGGCCATAACATGGGTGTATAATTAAAAGGCTTTAAAAGGCTTCTCATGGGTATACAGAGTATTGTGCTGCATGTCTGGGTCTTGAGGGTCTGTGGAGGGTCAGCCTGGTGTCATAGGGAGACACTGGGGGGATTTTTTCATTAGGAATCATCAGAGATATGCCAGTAGCACATTATCTTTCTCAGCTCCTGCTGCTTCTACTCTTGGCCTTCCTTGGACATGGTGTGCATGGCCACTGACAGAGCAGCCAATTTCCATCCTAAATTTCTTCATCCTCCCTCAGATCCCTGTGATCTCTGATCATCAGGAAGCCAAGGCTTAGTGCAGGTGGCCTCAGCTGGCCAATAAAAAACTGTGACACAAGAGTGAGGCAATGAACCCCCTGAATCAGGGCCAGAGATGGACACTTCAGTGAGGTACACAGCCCTTTATTCTACTTTCCTTCCTTGATTCTGTCAGCTCCATCAGCATCTGGGCTAGGACTCAGAAGGATGTTGTGAACAGGACCAGTACAGAGATCACAGTAAGCAACTGGTCCCCAGACACTGCTCCCAGGATACCAGGCCCTAGAGCTGGGTCTGAGAGGGGAAGCAGGGCTCTAGAGATTCCTCTCACAGTAGTTAATCTTTCCTTGACTCAGTCCACCAGGTCTCTGTCACTCCCATTGGAAATTCTTAGAGAAGCATCATCCTGAAGATAGAGTTATAAAATGGATAAGGACCAGTCTGGACTCCCTCCAGCTATGCTGTTTCTCTGCCCTTTTCTCTGAGGTTGGCCTCCTGCAGTCCTGGCCTAGAATTTAGAGGTATGCTTGACTCTACCTCCTGAGAGTTGGGATTAAAGGCATGTGCCACCACCGCCTGGCTCATTTTTGTTTGCGTATGAAACATTTCTCAGCATGTATTTCTGTACACCATGTTCATGCTCAGTGGCTGGGGAGGCCAGAAAAGGTCTTTGGTTACCCTGTGACTGGAAAGAGATGGTTCTAAGTTCATGGTTGGGTACTAGGAATTGAACCCAGATTTCCTGGAGGGTGGCCAATGCTTTTAATCACTGGGCCATGTATCCAGTGCCCTTTAAATAATTGTTCATGTTTGAACTATGGAGATATTCTAGGGATGCCATATACAGGGCTCTGGAAAATCCTTCTCACAAGGTGGAGGTTCACTATAAACACCTTAATCCTACTTTAGGAACTGAGGATGTTTCCTGTTCTGGTTTGTAAAATTTCCCTCCTAAGTTGCTGATATTTTTAGAAATGTCTGGTCCTCACTCACTACTTCAGACAGCTGTTCCTGAACTTGGAAAGTGTTCCCTGTAGATTCTAGAGGACTGTTGCTGTATGTCCTGTAGTTCTCCATCCTGAGGAAGTGGGCATCCCAGACTCATCTGTTTTTGTTTCCTGTACCTATAGGGAATGAGACCTGTCTTCACTACTGAGTTTGTGTCTGGTGTGATTCTCATCAGGTGTCCCCTGTTTCTGACAACAGAGGTGTTTCTTTCATTGTCTTACAAGGCCCGTGGACCCTTGACCAAGGACTTTCCATGCTATTGTCATGAGACATTTTAGGGTCAAAGCCTGTTTTCTGACAGGTGTAATAATCTGGAATTGGCCAACACAATAAGACAGCTAATGTCACACACAGTGAAAATCAGAGAAAGGATGTTTGTTACATGTGACCTCAGTGGGAAAAGAAGCAAACAGTCCAGTGACTCCGAGTCTCCATTTCATCTTTAGCATCCTGACACGAGGTTTAGGTTTAAATTTGTGGAAAGAGAACTTCCTTCTACTTTTTCTCTTTAATTTTCCTATTTTCTTTGCTAATAAACTAGAGCTTTCTGGTCATCACTCAGCTCTTCTCAGTTACCCGACTTTCCCCAGTTTATTCCCTGAAGATTCTCTCTGTCTGTGCCTGTGTGTCCTCCTCCATCATGGGTTTCTTATCCTTGAACTCTGTATTTTCCCACTCCTAACTTCTAAGTGCTGGCACTACAGGTGTGTTCCATGACGCACAAATATTCAAAGAAGGTTTAAAGTGTGTCTGCTTATCCGTGTCTATAAGCGTTGTCAGGAGTTTAGCAAGTGACATATAGCAGTAGGAAGTGTACAATTGCTGTGTGCACTTTTGTTGTGGTTATTGTTGTATTTAGACAGGGTCTCATATAGCTTTGGGTGGTCATGATCTCCTGATTTTATGCTTCTTCTTTGAAGTGCTAGGAGTAAAGGCATGTAACTAACATGTTCTGTTCTAGTGTAAGAATTTTGCTAATAAATTCTCAGAGAATTTTTTTTCAGTAAAATATGGGTTAAACTGTGTTATCAGCATTTAGAGCCTAAATTTCATGGAATAAATTCCATGTAAATAATCAATTGCAGAATATTAGAATTGCTTACACTGGGAATGACATGGACTGAGGTTCATGCTCACCTCCCAGTAATTCAGGCACATCAGCATCTCTGGACTCCTGTCCATAGGGACTGATGGCATGCCAGGAAACTGTACACAAAGAAACTCCCTAAAACAAACACTTGTGCAAAATAGAGACCATGCAGCCACTGTCCTGTCCAGCTGGTGGTTCTCTCCTTCCTTCCCATGAGACTGGGGAACTCAGTTCAGGGGAGCTGAGGGAGAGGTGGAGACCTGCAGTTAACCTTCCTGTTTGCCTGGCTGAATTCTCTCTTTTTGATTGTGCTAGCCATTTGAAGTTCCTACCCTGACTTTCTCACAGTAATGGACCAAGACCTAGAATTGTAAGCTGAAATAATCCTTTTTTATCCCCTAAGTTGCTGTTTAAAGTTTTTAATTTTTTATTTTTTGAGATTATAATATAATTACCCTTCTCCCTTTTCTTCCCCCTCAACACTCTCCTTTACACCCTTCCTTTGCTCTTCCAATTTATGACTTCTTTTTAAAATTGTTATTATGTTCTTTCTTTTTCTATCTCTCCCTTTCTCTTTCCCTTTCTGCCCCACCCCCCTCTTTTTCTCAAATATAGCCTGCTCAGTCTGCGTCTTAGTTAGGGTTTCTATTGCTGTGAAAAGACACCATGACCATAGAAACTCTAATAAAAGGAAACCTTTAATTGGGGCTGACTTAGAGATTTAGAGGTTTATTCCGTTACCATCATGATGGGAAGCATGGCAGTGCAGGCAGACACTGGATAAGGAGTGAAAGTTCTACATCTTGATCTGCAGGCAGCAGAAGGAGGCTGTGTGCCACACTGGGTGTAGCTTGAGCATATAAGACCTCAAAACCCACTCCACAGTGACACATTTCCTCCAACAAGGCCACTCCTCCTAATAGTGCCACTCCCTATGGGCCAAGCACTCAAACACAGGAGTCTATGGGAACCGTTCCTATTCAAACCACCAGTGAGTATTACCATTCTTGTGTGTATGTTTTCAAGGCTGACCATGTGGTATTGGATAACCAGTTGGTATACTCTTCTCTGAGGAGGAGAACTGTTCCTCCAACCCCCAGCTTTCCTTAGGTACCTGTAATCCTTTGTATAGGGTGGAGGCCCTCTGTACTTTTCTCTGATCATTTTGGCATATCTATTGATATTGTCCTTATTCAACTCATGTTTGAGTAGTCATGTTGGTGGGAGTTTATAGATATAGCTACTAACATTCCTAAGAGACACAATCTTGTGGTAAACTTCCTGGTTCTTACAATCTTCCCACCCATTCTCCCATCTGAAATGCGCCCTGAGTGGGAGTGTGTTGTAGAACGCTATTTTAAGATGTATTACTTTTGTTTATGTTGCATTTGTTTAACTCTATAAAGCTGTGTTACTGTGCCTGTCAAAAAACACATAATGATCTAATGAAGAGCTAAATGGCCAATAATGAGGCAGGAGAGAAAAGCCAGGCAGGGCTGGCAGGCAGAGAGAATATATAGAAGGAGAAATCTGGGAGAAGTTGAGGGAGGAGCCAGAGAAAGAAGAGAACTCCAGGAGCTAGCCAATCAGCTACACAGCAAGCCATGGAGTAAGAGTAAGATTTAAAGCAAAGGATAACCAGACTACAACCCAGAGCTCCAGAGAAGCTAGCTAACAAGGAGGACCCAAAGAGGGATGCATGGATCGCCCTGGGAAGGGGAAATAGATGAGATCTCCATGAGCAAACTGGGGTGAGGAGTGGGCAATGGAGGGTGGGGGATGGGGGATGAGAACATAAGGGAATGGGGTGGTCGAGCTGGAACACGGATGGAGTGGGAGATCAATGAAAGAGATACCATGATAGAGGGAGACATCATGGGGATGGGGAGAAACTGGGAAGTTACCAGGAATCCCCAAGGATGACCCCAACTTATACTACTGCCAATAGTAGAGAGGGTTCCTGAACTGGCCTACCCCAGTAATCAAATTGGTGAATAACCTACCTGTCATCATAGAGCCTTTCTCCAGTAACGGATGGAAGCAGATGCAGAGATCCACAGTCAAACACCAGGCCGAGCTCCAGGAACCCAGTCAAAGAGAGAGAAGAGGGATTCTATGAGCAGGGCATCAAGATCATGATGGGGAAACCTACAGAGACAACCAAATCAAACTAGTGGGAACTCATGAAATTTAGATCAACAGCTGTGGAGCCTGCATGGGACCGGACTAGGCCCTCTATATAGCAAGATAGTGATGTAGCATGATCTGTTTAAGGGGCCTCCTGGCAGTAGGATCAGAAACCATCCCTGGTGCATGAGCAGGCCTTTTGGAGCCCACTACCTGTGATGGGATAGCTTGTACTGCCTTGAGGCAGGAGGAGGAGCTTGAACTTGCCTTTACTAAATGTACCTCCCCATGGGAGGCCTTTCCTTCTTGTAGGAGATAATGGGGGATGGATTGGGAGAAGGAGACTGGAGGGGCAGGTGGAGGGAAGAGGGGGATCTTTGGTATATAAAATGAATAAAAAATTCTTAATAAAAAAGTACATGACAAAATTTTAAAAAGATGCAATAAAAAAGAAAAGATTTACAGAAGTAAGAGAACAGGAAAAGCCCAGAGGGAAGAGGTAGAGGGATAAGTTAAGGAAAGCTGGCAAGAAGCCAAGCTAAGGCCGGGCATTTATAATTAAGAATAAGCCTCCGTGTGTGAATTTACTTGGGAGCTGGGCGACAGGCCCCCCAAAGTGAGAAAAACACCCCAAACAACAGGAGTGTCTAAGTTGCTTTTTGTTAAAGTGTTTTATCACATCAACTGGAAATAGTTGCTTTACTCAAAGGTACCTCCAACAGCAAAGGGGAGTCCAATCTCTGCTAATGAGGTAGTCAAATTGTCCCATCCCCAGTGTCTGTTTATTACAGAAAACTAAAATCAGAAAGAGTACTCACAATATTAAAGTGTAGAACTCAGTATTTTTTAAAAGATTTATTTATTTATTTTATATACAGTGTTCTGCCTGTATGTATGCCTCAACGCCAGATGAGGACACCAGATCTCATTATAGATGGTTGTGAGCCACCATGGGGTTGCTGGAATTTGAACTCAGGACCTCTGGAAGAGCAGTCAATGCTCTTAACCTCTGAGCCATCTCTTTAGCCCCAGAATTCATTAATATTAACAGTGATTTCAGAGTTTAGCAGTGTTTTAGCCATCCTCAACACCTGTCCCATATCCAGAGTCTTCTAATCCCTCTCAGCATGAAAAACCCTTGTTTAGTAACTCCCAGAGAGTGAAAAGCCCTGCACATGGAGAAGTAATATGCATGTATAAGGTGTTCCTTATGCATGTTGCAAGCTTATCTTAAACCATTTGATTTATGCTCCAAAGTAATCACAATTTAACATTGGGACAATAGCAGATTGTGATGAATAGTCTTAATTGTATGTTTAAAGTTGCCATGTGTTCATGTCTTTAAGTCTGGATGTCAGAATTCAAACCACCTTTGAAATGTGTGAATGCCTCTTTAATATACTGATTACAAAGCAAAAAAAAAAGTACTTGATAAGCATCTCAGTGTACAAATACCATCACATTTATTGGTTTGTGGTCTCCCTCTCGTTTTCAGTTTGCTAGAAGGTTCAGGTATTGTTCCCATTGTGTGAGAAATGATTTTCCTGCATCCCAGCTGCTAAAACGGTCCCAGCCCATTAGCTATGCTCATTGCCAGGTGACCCCGAAGCTTTGCCAGTAGAGGGCAGAAGTGCGCCGAGAAGGGAAAGCATCAGGTTTATGACTTGAAGGCTCCTTGCCAGGTTCCTGCAGTGTGTGCCTGGTTTTTCCAGCATCTGTTCCCATAGCACCAGAAGCAGCTGCAGCATCCAGCACCTACAGTACACAGCAAACCCAGAAACAGCAGCTTTCCCAGATGCGCTCCTGAGGCCTCATTCTGGAGTGGCCCACCGTGAACAGGTGTTGGTTGACTCTACCATAGCAGAAGTACCTTGAGGTCCTTGTTATCCCCTCCTCAGCAGGGCGAAACCCCAGCTCCTCTTGTCTCTCAAACGCTGACTGTGATGGTTGATCTTCATTGTCAATTTGAGTGGACTGAGAGTCATCTACGAGACACACTTTGGGCGTGTCTTCAAGGGCATTTGCAGAGAGGTTTAACTAAAGGAAGGGCGCACCATACCACAGGCTGTGGCCCCAGACTGAATAAAAGGGGGGAAAGAAAATGCCTGTGAGCACCGTATCCTGATTCTTAGTGTCCTGATCTGCAGAGACATAGGCAAGCAGCCTCACAACCTGTTGCCATGGAGCTGCTCATCATCTTGCCTCCCTGTCACCACAGACTGTAGTGGTATTTGCTCCACCCATGACCTTGGGCTATACGGCCCACTGAAGGCGGTGTTTCCTGCCCTTATATGTGACCTCTTAAAAGGAGTTGGAGAAGCGTCACATGCCCCTTTTCCCTGCTCCTGCCTGCAAGGTGGATTTGCTCTCGGTCAGACCAGAGGACGACTTCAGCTGTCTACTCCGATTTGTTTCAGTGAATGTATTTCCTCAACTTATATCTTAATAAATTCTGTTACCCATTTAATAGACTCACATGGATTGATCATAATTAAGTGGTGCTCACGTGACAAAAAGACCCCACACTCCCTGTAGCTCCCGCCCGCAGCCTCTGCAGCAGCAGTGACAGGTTGGTTCAGAGGCTTGTGTGCTCACTGGAGGTCAGCCTCGCTAGCACTTCCGAGCCACTGGGTCCCAACCACGTGGATCTGAACCCCAAGTGTACTCGCTGGGGCTATTTGCATGACCAAACCCTAAGACACTCAGGCAGCTGCTAGTGAGTTTCTCAGCCCTTCAGAGCCCGCACAGCTCAAACTCCCAGGCATGGCCTGACCCCTGCTCAGGTGACCAGCTGCAGCATACAGCAGCCCTGTGGGGAGCCTGTAGACCAGGCAGCTCACAAGATGTGATAGTCAGTCACTTCCTGGCCAGGTGACTCACAAGGCAGTGGTTCTTGGAACCACTGCCAGAAGCACGTGCGTTCTTAGGCAGATAGAGTGCCAGAGGAAGGTGCCCACAAGAGGCTCCTTTCTAGTTCCATGCTTGTAGCAGCCAGATCAGGTCAGACCCCCACCTGGTTAGAGACTACCAGCAGACTATTCCTTTGCTTTTAAAACTGCTCTGTGTAGCTGCTGCCAGCTCCACCTTTTGAAACTCCTGCTGTCGCCACAATTTTGTGTGCTGCCACGGCCACCACTTTGTGCACAGCCAGTCCCTCAGAGTGTCTGCAGGTGTTCCAGGCAGCACTTCTGATTGTTTGGTGTATTGCCTTGTCTGTTGCGATCCTGGCAGCTCTGCCCAGTACTCACGGGTAGGGGTTAGTTAATGTTTGATTCACAGAACTCATTCAGGAACCTGAGTCAGCTTGCACCAGACCTGTTTTGTCGCTATACCTGCGACACCTACTGGCCAAGCAATGATACTACATCCAAAAATCATCGAAGGAACCAGCCATTCTCTCAACCTGATCAATTACATCTGGAACATCTGGACACATAGGACAATCTTTTGAGGATTTTATCTGAGGTAAATTTCTTGATAATTTTATACTTTAAACTGATAGATAAAATAACAAATTAATAAAAAATTTTTTTTACAAATTTGGAATATTTCTCAAAAAATTGGAGGAAAATATTACACCTCAGGAATTTAAATTTTATTTTGCTTGTATGATGAATGAATTTCTACAGGACATATACGACATTCCTGGGACATATATAATATTCACTGTTATGGAAATTTGCATAGTAAATCACATCATATCATTGAAAAATTGGCTCAATATTAATAGTAAAATTAGGCACTAGTGGGACTGACACAGGCTTTACAATGTAGTAATGAAGACTTAAATAAAATATCCTTCCTTTGGAATCTGCTAACGTACCGCAAGAACTTCAGGCTTTGCAGAGTAGTAATGAGGATTTAAATAGAAGGATCCTTTCTTTGGAATCTGCTAACTTACCACAAGAATTTCAGTCCATTAATAATAACTGTATAACCATACTTAATTCTATTGATGATAAATATGAATACTTAATGGATAAAACAATAACTCTCCAGAGCAATGTTACCACTATTCAGATAATTTATAAGGAGGAAAGATTATCACTAATTGATAAAATAAGGTCTATGGAATCATACGTTTCAGAAGAACATAAAAGTTTGCATGATTCCATGAAATCTCTAGAATCCTTTACAACAGAGGAGGTTCAAGTGCTGCAATAGACTGTAGTCGCTCAATTACAAGCTTTGGAAGCATCAGTAAAGATGACAAAGAAATTAATAAACAGAAGGGCAAGGCCATGCAAGTCGTAACATCACCAGGTGGCTCTTATACAATGGCTTATCCTGTCACCATCCATGAGAAGCCAGCAGATGACAGACATCCTGAGCCGTATGTGGAACATATTTTGCAACCTATTCATATGAGAGATTTAAAAACCATTAAGGAAGTGGTGGTCACCTATGACATACATTCAACATATGTAAAACAGATGTTAAATACGTGGTCTTCCACAAATAGTAGATGGTATGATTCCATCATACCACATGACTGGAATCAGTTCATCTCAGCTGTTATAACATACAGCCAGCAGTTACAATGGAAAAGCTGGTTGAGAGAAGAAGCTAGAAGCCTGGAACAGCAGGATAAGATTGGGGTTTTGAGATCTCCCAAGATCAAATTCTTGGTGAGGGACATTTCACTGATAGAAATGTACAAGCTACTTTTGATGAGCATAGAATATCCCTATGTTGTACAGCAGCTTTAAATGCTTGGGAAAAAACTCCAGAACCAGGGAAACCAACTGTGCTATATACAAAAATTTCCCAAGGACCACAAGAACCTTTTATTGATTTTATACAAAAGTGGACCACAAAAATTTTCTAAGGACCACAACAGCTCTTTATTGATTTTATACAAAGGCAGACCATGGCTGTAAACAAAGCAGTGTCAGACTTACAATTAAGACAAGTATTAATTCAATCTTTGGTTTTTGATAATGCTAATACAGAATGTAAAAGAATACTTACACCTTTAAAGGTCAGGTCAGCACCTTTGGAGGTATGGATTCAATATACAAATGATGTTGAGTCTCTTAACTATGGTAATGAGGCTTGGATAGGAGAGGAAATTTCCAGAGGAGGAAGAAGGCCTCAAGGTACCAAATGTTTTAACTGTGGTACACCAGGTCATATAGAAGAAATTGTACACACAGTGCTCCTAGAAGCAATGCTCCTTCCAGAAAGAACCCAAGTGGGAGACCCCAACCTTCTGGATTATGCAGAAGATGTGGCAAAGGCCAACATTAGACCAATGAATGTAGATAAACAAAAGATATACGAGGCAACCGTTTACTGGCAGGAAACACCTTGTGGGGGCCTCTCACAGGCTCCCAAACCAAATGTGATCCAAACATTTCCAGCCACTGTGAAGGGAATTTCTCTTCAGGACAATTAAATAACCCAGTGTCTAGTGTAAAAAGTGATACTGCACTGGATGATAGAACAGTTCTGATGGATCAAAAATTCCAAAAAACATCATAAAACAAGTATTTTGGCAGACTTCCATAAATGAACAATGACCAAAGCTTAGAGTATGAATTAATGGCATCATTCTGGAGGGCCTGGTAGACATAGGTGCAGATGTGACTATAATTACACCAAAATCATGACATCTGAATTGGCCTCTTCAAGTGATAAATGTCCAATTTCTAGTGATTTGGAACCCTATCTCAGATAAAATAAAGTTTGAGATGGGTTGAATGCATAGGACCAGAAGAACAGAGAGAAGGCTGAAGCCATATGTGGCAAATGTAGCAGTGAATCTTTGGGGCTGAGATCTGCTACAGCAGTGGAATACCCAGATTAAAATTCCTACAGTCTCAGAAATGGAATACAGACCAGTTCATGTTTCTAGAAATAACATTATAAGATACTATAAAAAAAAAAACAGCCACCAAACATTCAGGCTGTACATTAGGAGTACCAACAGCCCTACCTTCAACATGCCTAACTGATGAACCTGTCTGGATTGGACAATGGCCTATGACACAGGAGAAACTACAAGGTTTAAAACAGCTGGTTCAGAAGCAGCTTAATGCTCAACACATTGAAGAATCAACCAGCCCTTGGAATTCTCCTGTATTTGTTATTAGGAAGAAGTCTGGTAATTGGAGAATGCCGATTGATCTAAGAGCCATAGACAAAGTAATTCAGCCTATAGGCTCCCTACAGAATGGGATGCCCTTGCCCTCTCTGTTACCCAAAGAATGGTCTATTATAGTTATTGACTTAAAAGACTGTTTCTTTACCATACCTCTACAAGAAAATGTAGAGAAAAATTTGCCTTCACAGTACCTACTTATAATAATTCTCAGGCAGTCAAGAGATATCAATGGAAGGTCCTCCCACAGGGAATATTAAATAGCCCTGCCCTATACCAATATTTTGTGCAAAAACCATTGTAAATAATTCATGCAAAATTTCCACAATTCATAATCTACCATTATATGGATGATATCTTATTAGCTGATCCAAAGTTAGGTACCTTAGAAAACATGTTTGAAGAAGTAAGGAAAGTTTTGCCTTGCTGTGGATTACAAATTGAAGAAATACAAAGAGGAAATTCTATTAATTACTTAGGATATATGATAGAGCTACAAAAAATTAGACCCCAGAAGGTACAACTTAGGAGATATCGATTGCAGACTCTTAATGATTTTCAAAAATTGTTAGGAAGCATTTCCAACTGACAGGCTATCATTGGAATACCTAAAGATGGAATATTAAATTTGGCTAATACCCTAAAAAGGGACAAGGACTTAAATAGTCCAAGAGAATTATCAACTGAAGCTGAGGAGGAATTGGGTCTAATAGAAAAGAAAATATGAGAGGCACATGTGGATTGTGTGAATCCAGAACTTAACTGCATTCTGGTCATACTCCCCTCCAGATACTCCCCCACAGGGATTTTGATGCAGAGGAAAGATATTATATTGGAATGGATATTTCTACCATGTAAACTGAGTAAAAAATTAAAGACTTATGTAAAAAAGATCTCTGGGGTTTTCGTTTGTTTGTTTGTTTGTTTGTTTGTTTGGTTGGTTGGTTGGTTTTTTGAGACAGGGTTTCTCTGTGTAGCTTTGGAGCCTGTCCTGGAAATCACTCTGTAGGCCAGGCTGGCCTCAAATTCACAAAGATCCACCTGCCTCTGCCTTCTGAGTGCTGGGATTAAAGGCATGTGCCACCACCACTAGGCAAGATCTCTGATTTGATTCTAAAAGGAAAATTGAGACTTTGTTGGTTGACAAGAATTGACCCAGCAGAAATTGTAGTACCTTTAACTAATGAGGAAATATCCTCATTATGGAAAGATAATGAATACTGGCAAAGAGCTCACAGTAACTTTTTGGGAGAGATTAACAAGTGCTATCCCAAAAGCAAGAGAATAGAACTCATAAAGAGAACTGAATGAGTCCTTCCTCACATTGTATGACAAGAGCCAATTTCTGGAGTCCTCACATTCTATACTGATGCAAATAAATCAGGAAAGGCAGGATATAAATCAGGAGATTTAAGTAAAGTGGTTTAAAGCCCCTACAATTCTGTACAAAAGGCAGAACTGTATGCCATTCTTATGGTACTAATGGACTTTACAGAACCTCTCAGAATAGTTACTGACTCTCAATATGCAGAGAGTTGTTTTACATATTTAAATTGCTGAATTTATTTCTAATAATACAGAATTAACTTCATTGTTTATACAATTACAGGAAATCATCAGTAACAGGGAACATTATACACACATATATATATACATATATACGAATGTAAGTATGTGATCCCATATGGGTCTGCCAGGTCTTCTAGCACAAGGCAATGATGAGATTGATAATGCTAATACAGAATGTAAAAGAATACTTACACAGTTATTAATAGGTAATGTGCTAGAAGCCTCAGAATTTCATACACCATGTAAATAGCAAGGATTTGAAGAAGGATTTCTTCATCACCTGGCAACAAGCCAACAAAATTATTTTTAAAAAAAGTCCTACTTATTCCTTCTATAACCAAACTCCATTACCTGCAGGAAGCAACCCAAAAGGTATGCAAAGAAATGAAATTTGGCAGAAGGATATGTTTCATTTCATAGAATTCAAAAGATTAAAATAGGTACACCATACCATTGACACCTATTCAGGATTTCAATGGGCAACTCCTATGAGTTCTGAAAAGGTTAACTTTGTGATTACACACCTATTAGACGTTATGGCCATCATGGGAATACCTGTACAAATTAAGACTGACAATGCTCCAACATATGTCTCAAATAAAATGAGACAGGTTTTTGCTTAGTACAATATAAAACATGTTACAGGTATACCACACCATCCCACAGGCCAAGCAGTCATAGAAAGATCCAATCAAAGTTTAAAGGATATGTGAAATAAACAGCAACAGGTAGCAATGACTCCTAGAAATAGATTACATAATGCTTTATTAACCTTGAATTTTCTCAGTGCTGATGAGAAAGGAACAATAGCTGCAGAGAGACATTGGAAAACAGAAAAAACTCCTGAGCTAAACCAAATGGTTTACTTCAAAGATATGTTGACCTTTGAATGGACACTAGGATATGTCCTAAGTTGGGGAAGGCTGCCAGCTGTCTCTGTCTATTCTCGTAAGAATTTTGGTAATTGCTTGCTTGCATTTTCTGTTTTCTCGGGTATTATTATGTTTCTTCTCAGGTCTTTGATGGAGTTGAAAACTAGATAGTTACAGTTATAATCTTCTTGTATCTTAGCTAGAACATATTAGTACTAGAGTTAGAATCTTCAAGACAGGACAGCTGTTGGAGTAATCTCAGTAATTCATCATTTACCCATGTTCTGGACATTTATGGACACTTACAATGTCTTTCTTGTTTGATGTTATTCTTGTTGGTTGTAGTTCCATTTTTGTTTATGTTATTACCCTTTGTTTTTCCTGGACAATATTTGATAATCATTCTTGTTGTATATAGCTTGCATTAAGATTAGAACCTTCTTATTTAGACAAAAGGGGAAATGTAGTGGTATTTGCGCCACCCATGACCTTGGGCTGAAGGGCCCAAAGGAGGTGGTGCTTCCTGCCATTGTGCATGACCTCTTATAAGGAGTTGGAGAAGGGTCACATGCCCCTTCTCCCAGCTCCTGCCTGCGAAGTGGATTCGCTCCTGGTCAGATCAGAAGACAACTTCTGATCTATTCCGTTCTGTATTCGTGAATGTATTTCCTCAATTTATATCTTAATAAATTCTGTTACCCATTTAATAAACTCATGTGGATTGATCATAATAACAGACTTTTCCTTCCAACTGTGAGCCAAAATAAACCCTTTCATCTCAGGTTGTTCTTGTCATATAGTGTGTTGTAGCAACAAGAAAATTAATTAATAAACCAACAACCATTTTTCTGAACTCCACATTCAGTGTCAGGATAAATTAGGTCAAATTTCACTATTAATCTCCCAAAGCGTATTTTTTCACTCCTACATTATTCAAAATTAGTTGCAGATCTGTATACTAGGATCAAAGATGGGAAAGCATCCTTTGGGAGTCTTGGTGGTTGTCACGATAAAGGGAGAGATAGTGGGTGGCTCACAAAGATTCTGTCCAGAAACAACAAAAACCCTGCACACTCACAGGTTATTAGCCAGTGTAACACATGACCACACATAAATCAAGAGTTTGAAGTTAGTCTGAGCTATACATTTCCAGATGTGTTGATGAATTCCTTTAATCTCGGCACTCAGATGACAGAGGCAGGTGGATCTCTATGAGTTTGAGGCCAGCCTGGTCTACACAGTGAGTGCAAGGACAACCAGATCTACAAAGTGAGATCCTTCCTTCAAAAATAGAGAGGAGAGAGAGAATAAATAAAACTCCTTTTGTAAAGCCATTTTAATAAATAAAACCTTTTAAAATGTCTCAGTGACTGACATAGACACAGATATCAAGGAAATAATGAATAATTATTTCCCCAAGAACCACCTCCTACTGATATGCACAGTCTGGGCAAGTCACTTCCAGTTGGCCAGGCAAGAGGCTGGGAGGAAAAAATGATTTCCTTCTTAATAACATAAAGCATTAATCAGAGGCAAACCCAGGGTGAACCAACTAATCAAGCAATGCCTACCTCCCTTCAGACCTCAGACCAAACACAGAGGTCAAGATAGTGTTGTTGTTTTTTTTAATGTGTATATGTGTGTGGTGATGTGTACTTGTTAGTTCAGGTACCCACAGAGTCCAGAAGACAGTGTTGGATTCCCTCAATCTGGAGTTATAGGTCGTTGTGAACTGCCTAACATGGGCACTGGGAATCCAATTCTAGTCCTCTGGAAGAGTAGCAAGTGCTCTTAATCACTAAGCTATCTCCCCAGCATCCATGGTTTTGTTTTGTTTAAATGAGACAGTTTCAATGTGCCCAGGTTAGCCTCAAACTCACTATGTAATAATAGTCAACTCCAGAGTGCTAGGATTATAGACGTTGATACCACAGCTGGTTGTGCTGTCTGGGGGTCAAATCCAGGGCTTTCTCCATGTTGGGCGAGCACTATACCAACTGAGTTACATCCCAGTCCCTTACCCCTACTTTAAACTTATATGCTTTGATTCTGTATCACAGTTCATTCTATAGTTCATAAGATGAATTTAATATCTGTCTTTTGTGAGACCCCAGGATAAGCCTGATTCCTTAGTAAGTGCCTGACACCTTTTACAAATTTGTTTTTATCTTATATGTATGGACTGTGCCTCACATGCATGCAGTGATGTTGGAGGCCAGAAGGTGGCAACAGATACCATGGAACTGGAGTTATTTACAGACTAGTGTTGAAGAAGAGTAAGGTAAAAAGAGACCAATTATTAGATACTTTTACATTGATTTATGTAGTAATTTACTTAAAGCCCTGTGTATATTGCTAATTTCTTTTCCTTTCTTTCTTTTGTTTTGTTTTTCAAGATAGGGTTTCTCTGTGTACCCCTGGCTATCTAGGAACTCACTGTGTAAAACAGTCTGACCTCAAACTCAGAGATTCACCTCACTCTGTCCTCTGAGTGCTGGGATTAAAGGCATATGCCACCACCACTCAGCTTGTATTGTTCATTTCTAAGCATGACTTCAGTTCCTGCTAGAAACAGAAAGATCTGGAGAAATAGCTGAAACAACGGGTCATTGCCCTTAACATCCCGCTGACTGTCACATATGCTTCTGTAGAATCTCACTTGCCTGTCTGCCACACATTGTGGCTTCAGGGTATAAAATGAGAGTGAAAACTGGGCCAGAGACAGAGGCCTTTCAGGAGCTGTCCTGGCTTCATCCACTGGGGCCACTGTTCTCTTGCAATGTCATTGGTGTCCGAGTGCTGAGTCCAGAGATTCCCAGAATACTGTGAGCCACCATGTGGGTGCTGGGAATTGAAGCAAAGTTCTCTGGAGGAGCGGCCAGTGCTCTTAACCAACCAAGCCAGCTCTCTAGCCCCAGCTGACACCTTTTAAACCATCCACACAGTGACTGTAAAACACTTAACTTCAAACACTACAATAGCTATTTCCTTTCGTTTTTCAAACAGGCCACTGTCTTAGTTAGGGTTTCTATTGCTGTGAAGAGACACCATGACCATGGAAAGTCATATAAAGGAAAACATTTCATTGTGAGAGCTCACTTACAGTTCAGAGGTTTAGTCCATTATCATCATGGCAGGAAGCATGGCCGCATGCAGGCAGACATGGTGCTGGAGAAGAAGCTGAGAGTCCTTACATCTTGACTCACAGGCAACAAGAAGTGGTTGGAGACACTGGGTAGTATCTTGAGCATAGACCTGAAAGCCCATCCCCACAGTGATTGATACACTCGCTCCAACAAGGCCCTGCCTACTTTAACAAGGCCACACCTCTCATTAATGCCTCTCCCTTTGGGGGCCATTTTCTTTCAAACCACCACAGCCACCTTTCCCATTTTATTTTTTAGATGTATTTTTAATTGAAATAGAATCAAACCATCCCCCCTTTTGTTACTCCAGCCCCTTCCAGTCACCCTCCTTCCAACGCTTTCCATGCTCCTTCCTCAAGTCAATAGCCACTTTGTTCATTACCATTACACGTGTGTGTGTGTGTGTGTGTGTGTGTGTGTGTGTGTATAAATACACACAAACACATACATACAACCTGCTGAGTCTGTTTTTGTTGTGTTTGTGTAGTTTCAAGGCTGACCACTTTGTACTGGACAACCAATAAAGGGCCTCATCCCTGGGAGGGGCTAATTCTCTTTATCACGGCCATCGTCAGTTACTTGTAGTTCTTTGTCTAAGGGTGGGGCCCCACATTTTCTCCCTTTCATGGTGTCATGTCCATCTCTATTGCCATTGTTCCAGTCTTTTGTACACAGCCATTTCTAGGAGAGACTGTTTCTCAGTGGGCTTCACAGTATCTACCTCTTACAATCTTTCCAGCCCCTCTTCCGTGAGCCATAGATACAGGCACTGTAATGTAGATATCAGCTGGGACTGGCCTCCCCACGATCTGTGATCTCTTCACTGTGTCCAGTTGTGGTTCTCTGAGATGGTCATAGGTATCAGCTGGGACTGGCCTCCCCAGGATCTGTGGATCTCTGCACTGTGTCCAGTTGTGGTTCTCTGTGATGGTCTCAATTTGCTTCTTTGATGAGGGGTGTTAGCTACACTTACCCAGGAAGGAGGGGTCCCACGCAAATAGCACAAATATTTTCAATGACAGAGGACACTATGTAATCTACAAAGTACTCTGATCCTTGTATCTAAGAATAAAGGTAATTTTAAGTCTAGGCTTATCAGTTTGTTTATTTCAGCATTTAACTTTTTGTTGTTGTTGTTTTGTTTTGTTTTGTTTTGTTTTGAGACATGGTTTCTCTGTGTATGTAGTTTTGGTGCCTGTCCTGGATCTCGCTCTGTAGACCAGGCTCTGTAGACCAGGCTGGCCTTGAACTCAGAGAAATTTGCCTGGCTCTGCCTCCTACGTGCTGGGATTAAAGGTGTGCACCACCACATCCCAGACAGCCTTTAACTTTGAAGGAGCCATGCCCCCTATTAATCAAAGTGAATTAGAAAAATTTGAGAAAATAACATTTTAATTAAAGCCATTTCCATAGCACATACATATTTTTAAAGGTTTTTTTTTCCCCAAGTAATTTCCTAGGTTATTACTCAGAATCATTCTTTTGTCATTAATATGATGAGGAGGCTTGAGTCTGGAGGAATGAGTCAGTGGTTAAGACCAGTTACTGATCCTGCAAAGGACCTGAGTTCAGTTGCACCACCCATGTCTGGTGGCTCACAACAGCCTGTAACTTCTGTTCCAGGGGATCAAACTTCCTCTTTTAGCCTCTCCAGGCAACTGCACTCATGTGCATGTACTCCAGCAAAGACAGACATGCATATATGTAGTTAATAATAAAATAACAGAGGCCTTTAAAACAAAATATAGACTAATTAAAATGATACATTATCCATCTGCAGTTATTTGGAATCACTCAAAATTTCTAGTGTGCTAATGCGAATGAAATACACGTAAAAGGCAGTCAGTCCAGACACGTATTTTAAGATAAATTTACTTTGGCAGTCAGGCTTGATCCTGGCTCATGTTCTAAGGATAGCCATCATTTTGAGCCCTAGGATATAAGCGGCCCCTAGTTTCTGATTCACACTGAAGTGGAAGCAGAGAGGTACCCTGGACTCCACATCTCCCTCGTGGGTAGCATCAGGACTGTGATGGACACCATGCCCAGGAAGACCATTAGAAACAGAGTCCTGAAGACAGAGTTCTGTTCTCTAGTTGACTCATCTGCTAAATGCCTTCCTTTTCTTTCTTTGTTGATTTTTTGTAGGTGGGAGAGACTCACCAGCAAATTCTTCCTCTCTAGAGCCTCCTCCTGGCTTTGTTGGGAGACCTGGAGACAGAATATACTATAATAACACTGTAGAACATCTCTGTGATGAATGGTGATGTCCACATGGCAGGGAGACCGCATTTTACTTGTGCCATTCAAGATAAGTGATACACAAAAGTGGTACACAAAACTTTGAACTTGAAGGAGACCATCCAGGAATTGTACAGCGTCAACCCTTGCTTGTGTACAAGTTGACGGAGCTTCTGCATAAAATCCCAGCTCCAAGGAAGAAGCTAAGTCAGCCAGATTTTCTCTGCCTGACTTTTTTATTGGCCCTAAACCCTCCTTGCTGCAGTTTCTGCCTTTGCAGTCTCAAATCTATTTTGGATTCTCTTGGATTCAGTTAGAAGCTCCACAGTATTCGGCAATCTTTGCCACACGTCTCCTGGGAAGGCAGGGGTGCCACTTCTTTTTTCTGGCTGCGTCTTCAGGTTGCGCTTCCTTCAGGGATACGGGAGAACTCAAGCCCTAAGCAGCTCAGTCTTGAAAATGCCTTTATAATTGGATTCTTTCTTAATTTCTTTCTGGATATCTATTGGTGGCATGTAGTTTTTCTGTGTTGACCTTTCAACCTTGTTGAACTTATTAACTCTAACCCCTCCCATGTATTCCTCCTGGCTTCTTCTAGAAATCATGGCCTCTTTTTCTTTATTTTTGTTTAGACCTCTGTCTAAATGTAGGAATGCAACCTGCTCCGTTCATGTAGTGTTGGCACCTGTATGTACAGGATTTCAGCGCTGACTAGCTAGCTTACTGTGGTGGTATTGTGTTCCCCAAAATATTGTGCACTCTAATAAACTTATCTGGGGTCAGAGAATAGAGCAGGCACAGTATTAAGCATAGAGATTAGGTAGTGGTAGCACACACCTTTAATCTTAGCATTCCAGAGACGGAAATCCCTCTGGATCTCTGTGAGTTCAAGGCCACACTGGAAACAGCCAAGCATGGTGACACACGCCTTTAATCCCAAGAAGTGAGCCTTTAATCCCAGGGAGTGATGGCAGATAGCAGAAAGATATATAAGGCGTGAAAACCAGGAACTAGAAGCTTTTGGCTGGTTAAGCCATCAGGCTTTTGAGCAGCAGTTCAGCTGAGATTCATTCTGGATGAGGATTCATAGGCATCCAGTCTGAGGAAACAGGATCAGCTGAGGAATTGGCAAGGTGAGGTAGCTGTGGCTTGTTCTGCTTCTCTGATCTCCCAGCATTCACCCCAATAACTGGCCTCAGGTTTGATTTTATTAATAAGACCTTCTAAGATTCCTGCTACAGCTTACCTGAGCTTTCTAGGAGACACAACCTCACAGCAGATTTCCTGGTCACCCAGGTCTTCCGATCTTTCTGCTCTCTCGTCTGTGTTTTCCCTGCACCTTAGGGGCAGGACTTTTGTTTTAGGTGGATCAACTGGGCACCCATGTTACTTGGTCTCTGCTTTTGACTGGTTGTGGTTTTCTGTAATGATCTCTGTCTGCTGCAAAGAGATTTTTTTTGAATGAAAACTACACTCATTTGTGGGCATAAGGATGAGTATTGAGAACGCTGTTAGGAATTAAGCTGGTGTAATAAAGTGGTTAATAGATTCTTCTCTAACTTGCAGGGTTCAGTTCCTTCTCCCATGTGTGACCCAAGGTTCAAACTCAGATTCTCAGTTAAGTACCTGTTAGTTTATCTTGTTGACCTTGGAATTTTTATAAAAATATGGGCTGTAATTAAAATCAGAATTATTGCAAAGAATAAAAAACAAATAGTGTATTAGTTAATAGAATGTGTGTTAGTTTGTGTGCACATTTGTATGTATTTTGTGCTCATTTGTATGTTGGTCTAGATAACACATGTGAGTAACATTTATGATCCAACCTAGTGGTTTGTAATTATCTGCCTTAGATAAGTTTTAAGATACAACCTTAAATTATCTAATTCTTATTCTCTACCATTGAATTATCTACAGCAGCTATTAACTAAGCTGATCTAAGAACCAGACATATATATTTTAAAACTTCTTGGGAATTTATTTTCCCATAATCTTCTAACCCGTTCCACTCCCTTTAATTACATCCATGGACACTCACTGAAATGTTGACACAGGAGCAAGCTGCCTAATATTAATAGCAATCTCATGAGGCAGACTGGAAACCATCCTGCTAAGTGTTCTGGAAGGAATTTTGGATTTCAGGAAACAGGTTTATAGTTTTGACTTAATGATTCACTAAACTAAGACCTTCCTTTCTCTCTTCTGGTCTTTTTAGGAGGGAACTCTATGTAGTCTGAGCACAGTGACTGTGGCCTCTGCTCCCCCTCTAAGAAGCCTGGAGGATAGGTTGGACTGTTTGGTCTGCCTTGACTACTTGAAAGCCAGGAACCACTGACTGGTGTGGTGTCTTTTACTATCACTGCATCCTTAGGGTCTGTGAGTACTTCTACTGCTCCAGACCTTCCATCTGCAAACCAGCTTTTGAAGAAGGAAAGTATCAGCTGTGTGTGGCAGACAGACAGCTTGGTGGAGAACATCAGGAGGAGGAAGGTGGATGAGGACATACAACTCAGGAAAGACCGCTTGAGCATGTCTCTGTTACCAACTGAGCTTTAGTTTCCTTTGAACCTCATTTCAGACTCTTTCTTCAAATGCAGTTTTGCAATTTCCCCACCATAGTAACTGATGGCCGACTGCACTAAAAATGACTGAAACTTGAAGAAGATAATGAAGGATTTGTTGCCATGCTACGATGATGGCCTATGGTGACAGACAGAGGGTGTCTTGAGCCAGCTGTGGCCAGGGCTGTGCCCAGTTGCTCAGTCTACATTGGGCTTCACATGGTCACTTCTCAGCTATGTAGCCTTGACAGCCTCTTGGTCCCTTTCCCTTCAGTAAAGCCTGCCTTGTCGGTACTTGTGATCACAAGGGCTCACTTGGGCTTCTATAGAGCCCTCTCCAGTGTCTGAGACTATGGCTTCATGGAGCAGAGCCGTCTGTTCTGGACAAATTCCGATATGAATATCCATCAGTTTTTATTTCATGATTTCCAGAGAACTAGAGCTGTTCTTAGCACAGTGTAGAGGTCTGCTGTCACTCTCTCCTGGCCACCCCCTGTCTCAGACAGTAGCAGGAGGTGTTTGTGTCACTGTCCCAGAAAGCGTTATGGAGGAGTTTGACCCCTGCAGTCTCTGTGTACTGTCACCACAGCTGCAGGGTCAGAGCTTGGTGTCTGAAAGTCCCAATAACTTAGTCCTGGCTTTAAACCACAATAAGCCAACTGAAGAGACAGATACATTGAAAAGCAGAGGAAGGAGATGAATTGGGATGAGGAACACAGACATCCAGTGTCCACTAAGACTTCTGATCACAGGACCTCAGACATATCCAGGAACTTGTCCTGTGTCTAGAACCTGAGTGGCAGTGATTTAATAGGGTTGTCAACCTCTTCCGGCCTGATAGTCACCCTGTCATTTTGTTGGTTTGTTTCATTTCTACTGTGGATTGTTTTCCTCAGTACCATGTATGAGTCTGGTGTCACTGTTTTCTGGGTGGGCCCGCTTTCTCTAAAGGCCAGGTGTTTCTCCTGTAATTTTCCCATGAGTCCCGTGAAGGCTCCTGCACACAGCAGTCACTGTGATACCAACAAGTGAGTTTTCACACATTCTCACCTCTTGACTTCCATTGATTCCTGGGTGGAATCATCTATTCCTCCTCCAGTATTTAGAGAGGAACCAGGTTGTGGGAATAGCAGAGAATGACTTCATGATTTCCTACCTTGGGTAAAATCTTGTTGGAATCCATGTTCCCTGCTTATCCAATCTCTCCCTGCCCTTGGCTCTACCAAGCTTAGTATAGAATCAAACCCAAATTTATTGGTTTAAAAGCAGTTAAGGGCCCACACTGCTCTTCCTGAGAACCTGAGTTCTATTGCCATCATCTAAGTCAGGCAGCTCACAAGCATCTGTAACTCAGGCTACAGATGGTTTGATGTCTGATTCTGGCTTCTGAGATACCACACCCACAAGCACATACCCGTGTTCAGACACATGTGTACACATAACTTTTAAAACCTTATTCTATGTGTGTCTGTGTACCACATACTTTCAGCGCCGTCAGAGGCGAGAAGAGGGCTTCGGATGCTCCGGAATTGGAGTTATAGATGTTGTGAGCCACCATGTGGGTGCTGGGAGTCAATCTCAGATTCCCTGGAAGGGCAATCAGTGCTCTTAACCACCGAGTCATCTTTCCAGTCTGTGCGGGTAACCAAAATAGATATTTAAGAAGAGAAGATTCTAAGTTTAATTTTGTTTGGTTGAAAATGCAATCCCCATGTGAGAGAATGTCTTTTCTGAAGGGGCAGAACGTAGCTTAGGAGGGGGGGATGAGGAGGGAGGGGAGGAGGGAGGAGAGGAGGGCAGCACTATGAGGAAATTCAGATCCTGAGCTCAGGGTCAGAACCTCCTGGTGTCACAGAGCACACTGAGTGAGGCTGAAGTCATGCAGATGCAGCTTAAAGCGGAGAGTTAGGCTCTGCAGTGGTGACCAGATCCAGCTGACGTCCATTGAGCTCCCTTCCTACATTAAGACCCCGTGTAGAAACCACCAGGGAACTACCAACAGACTCAAACTGCAGACCAACCCTGAGTAGTGTGTGTCGTGTGGAAGAGGAAGAGTGTGGGTCTCCTGCTCCTGGTTGGTCCTTGCTCACTGCTGTCCCAGGATGCAGAACTTCAGGTTCTGTTTCAGGTTTCTGCCTTGAGTGCCTGCCCTACCTTCCTCAGAGATGGAATGTGACTTGGGATTTGTCAGATGAAATAATTCTTTCTTCCTCAAGTTGTTTTTGGTTATGGTGTTTTGTCAGAATAATTGAAAAGAAGAATAATCCAGACCACCATTGGGCATGTATGAGAACTTCACAACTGCTCAAACTTGTTTTTGACAGAGGATACTGGTTTTTGTAGTTTAGTTTTAGTTTTTACTTGTGTGTACATTTGTGTGTATGTAGTACATACCAATCAATTGGAGGTGCTTAAGAGAAGACAACAAATCCCTTGGAGCCTGAGTAACAGGAGGTTGTGGGTGACCCTTTGGAAGTGCTTAGAAATGAGATCAGGTCCATTTTAAGAGCAGTTAGTACTTTTACTAATTAAGCCAACTTTTCAAAATCCCATGGTGGTGATTTTTCTCTGCTTTTCATTGCTGAATCCCAGGGCCTGGAACAAGGTGATTCACCTGCAGAATTTCCATCACTTCTCGCAGAGTAAATCTGAGCAGATCTCCTAAAAGTGGAGACTAGAGAGGAAAGGCAGGTTGCTTGTTGATGTGGTTTCCTGTGTGTGTGTGAGAGAGTGAGTGTGTGTGTGTGTGTGTGAGAGAGAGAGAGAGAGAGAGAGAGAGAGAGAGAGAGAGAGATCCTGTTTGTTCATCCCAGGCTGGCCCACCTTAACCCATTTAAGCCTAGAGCCCTGGAACACAGCACCTAGTCTGTGAACAAGAGATGAAATCTGAGCCACAGGTAACCTCACGGAGAGCCTCTGGAGTCGGGAGGGAGGGGGCATCTCAGGTACAGGAAGTCCTTCCAATCCAGAATGCCTTTTGCTTTCCATCTCTCACCCCATCAAAGCCACAGTTATACAGCCATGTGGCTTGCCCCATGACACAGCCCCAAACTCTGTCACCAAGCTAAGATCAGAACTAAGGAATGATAGTTGTGTGGATATACAAGAGGCAAAGGGAGACCACATCTGTATAGGGTTCAATAAAAGTGTATTAGGAAAGACACCTGGATCCTAACTCTCATAGATATAGAATGGTGGCCATTGCACTCCCAAGTTGGGTAATATCATGTGTTTAGAAGATCCCCCATGGGTGTCTGAGGTGGTAGTGTGTTCCCCGAAATATTGTGCACCCTAATAAACTTATCTGGGGTCAGAGACAGAACAGCCACTAGATACAAAGGCTAGAAAATGGTGGCACTCACACCTTTAATCCTAGCATTTCAGAGGTAGAAATCCCTCTGGATCTCTGTGAGTTCAAGGCCACATTGCAAATGGCCAGGCATGGTGACACACGCCTTTAATCCCAGAAAGTGAGCCTTTAATCCCAGGGAGTGGTGGTAGAAAGCAGAAAGGTATATAAGGCGTGAGGACCAGAAACTAGAAGCATTTGGCTGGTTAAGCATTTGGCTGGTTAAGCTTTTAGGTTTTGAGCAGCACAGTTCAGCTGAGAGTCATTCTGGATGAGGACACAGAGGCTTCCAGTCTGAGGAAACAAGGCCAGCTGAGAAGTTGGCCAGGTGAGGTTAGCTGTGGCTTGTTCTGTCTTTCTGACCATCCAGCATTTTACCCCAATAACTGGCCCCAGGTTTGATTTTATTAATAAGAACTTTTAAGACTCCTGCTACAGGTATCCAGAGTCTTGTGTTTGATGACTGGGTTTGATCATCTGTGGAGGTGTCATGTGGAGATATTGTGCTGGTGTCTGAGATGGGAATCATTAGAGATCTGTCAGTAGCACATTATCCTCCTCAGCTCCTGCCTTTTCTGCTCTACGTCCTCTGTGGACCTAGACTGTATGACTACTGATACAGGAGCCAACTCCGATCCAAATTTCCCTGCCTCCCTCACAGCCCTGTGAGATAAGATCACCAGAGAGTCAAGACAGGTAAACTGAGCTGGGCAGGAAAGAACCATGATATAACAGTGAAACGATGGAGACCCAGTTGAGAGCTGGACATTTCAGACATAGACGTAAGTCTTTGCTTTCCTTTACATCCTTGATTCTGTCAACCAGATCAGCATCTGGGCTAGGACCAAAAGGATGTTGTCAGCAAGACAATTACAGGTATCAGGGTAAGCAACTTGTTTTGCTTCCAGACACTGCTTCCAGGATACCAGGGCACAGAGCTGAATCTGTGGTGAGGAATCAGGGCTCTGGAAATTGCTCTCCTAGTCCTTAATCTTTCCATGACTATTCAGGACTCTTTCACTCCCAGTGGAAATTCTTAGAAAAGCCAATCAGCCTCATCCCAGATATTAGAGTTGTGAAGTGAATAAGGAAAACTCTACACTCAATCTTTACCATTTATTTATGATAAATATTAATTTAAAAATATGTACCATGATGATCGTGGTCATAACATTCTAATTTTGAAAAGTAAAATTTAATAACACAAAATACACTCAATGAACTTGATTCTCCTATGGACATGGTTGCAGAAAACTGTGAAGGAGTGAATGATATTTTAAGTTCCAGAACATAAGTAACACCTGAACGAACCTATAGAAATATCAAAGATAAAAATCTCCAGTGAGCCTTGTATGGTGGCCCATGGATTTATCTCAGTACTCAGGAGACAGAAGCATGTGGATGTCTGTGACTTTCAGTCCAACCTAAAAAAAAAATGGGTAAAAGTAAAATGATTTGAAGGTGTTAATAAAAACACTCTCCCCTGTGTATGGAGAGATGGCTAAACTCTTTAGACAACCACAGTTGGAGTCCCAGAAGTCTGGGAGCTAACAAACTCCTGTCCTTCTACTCCTCCTCTGGCCTCCAAAGACTACTGTACTCCTAACATTCACACACCCATACACAAACAAATATACACACAAAAAAATAAATCTTAAAACTATTTTCCCTGTACAATTGGGAAGATGCATTTCCTACACTGTGTATAAAATTAAAAGGTTAAAAAGGAGAATCAAATCCAAGATATGTCTAGTGGGAAAGCTGAGGATAAGTACAGGCAGGCATGTAAATATCGATCAGTTTCACAATATCAATGTATTTTGGAAAACAGTCATTCCTTTTTGTAAACATTCTGCTTATATGCACTTTATCATTAACGTTCAATGAAACACATGTTTTAAAAAAAAATCTCAATTCCTAACGTAGTGAACATGGATTGATATAATCCGAACAAGCGTAAGTACCTTTGAGAGCAATGAATTTCCATGATTCTATAGCTATCCTGACATTTCAGTGTGAGAACTGCTGACTCAATGGCCCCTGGCCTGGACTCAGAAGGATATTTTGATCAGGATGAGATGGACAACAACCAGGGTAAACAACTTGTCCCCATACACTGCTCCTAGGATCTGAGGTCCCAGAGCTGGGTCTGAGCCAGGAAAGCAGGGCCCAGGAGATTCCTCTTCCAGGAGTTCATCTTTCCATGACCCAACCACAATGCTCTCTATCACTACCATTGGGAATTCTTAGAGAAGCCAATCAGCCTCCTCCATATCAAGATTATAAACTGAACACACACTAGCAGAGACTCAGTGTCCACTCTTCAAGCAGGATGAAGACCTTAGTTCCCAAGGCTCTCCTGCTGCTCCTGGCCAACCTGGCCCTGACCAAGCATCCAGAGGGTGAGTGTGGGTGTCAAGAGGGAAAGGACCTAACCTGGGAGATGAAAGGACTCCACCCCTGAGGCTGCAGCACAGGAAAATCTGTCTCTCCCCTAGCCCAGCCAGGACCTTCTTTATTCATTTAATATCACGGCCCCAGTCCCTGCTCGCTTCTCTTTTGGGAGGAATGTGGGGAGCAGCATAGGGCCCTAGGTGGGAGGTCTAGATCTAAAGGCCACTGCACCTAGGTTCACACTGCCTGCGCTATTTGCACACTCTCCTCACCTGGCCTGACTTCCTGGAGCCCCAATTCATCTATGCTATCTATTTGGATGACATTCATGTTTCGAGATACAACAGCAGAGAAGAGCCTCCGAGGATGGAGCACTGTGCACCATGGGCGGATCCGAAGGACCCAGTGTACTGGGAGGTGATGACCCAGAACATGCTGAGAGTAATAGACATGTACCACAACATACTGAAGGAAATGCTTCACATCTATAATCAAAGTGAAGCTGGTGAGTGAACCTGAATCAGAAACCCCAAATTTCTAGCTCCCAATGGGTTTGCTCCAGTCCCCCATACCCAAGATTTACCCCAGTAAATGTGACCCGTGTAAACTAGGCTACAAAGATCCTTGGGATGCTGACCTGGTTTTCTGCACAATTTAAGCCCAAATGTGGCCATTTACAAAGGCCAAGTGGGAGGGAGGGAGTCACTGGAGGGCCCCAAGGGACCTGGCCCTGTAAGAATGGCTGACAGTAGGGACTTGCGCAGGAAATCACACAGTCCAGATCCTGATGGCCTGCCATGTGTTGCCTGGAGGGAACCTCAGTCATGGACAGTATGAATTACTCTTCAATGGCCATGATTACATTGGGCTGAACAAGGACCTGAGAACTTGGACTGCAGTTGGCAAGGCAGCTGAAATGCTGAGGCAAAATTGGGAGGAGTCAGGTATGGCACAATCTGCGAAGACTTTCATAGAGGGTGCATGTATGCAGTCGATCCTCGAAAAGTTGGACTACGGAAAGGAGATTTTGCTGAGAACAGGTAAGGAAAGAAACTACCACTCCTGCACTGAACCCCTGTCCCCTGAGGATTCCTCCTCAGAGGGAGAAGCTGGAATACTAACTCAGTCTTGCATCAAAGAGGGAAGAGTGTCAGGGGTTTCCTAATTCAATAAGAGAGAGGGGCTGTGATAGGACTAAGTCTTCTCTCAGGATAGATCAGTCTGTCAGTTATGCAGCATTTCCCTTCCATTTGCCTTGTGAACCATGATCTCTGTCATGCCTGTTCACTGTCCATGTACTTCCGAGGTCTGAGTCCAGTGTTGCTGAGTCTCAGTCTTCATCCAGTCAGAACCAGAAGTCCGTATTCCTAGAGGGAGATCCAGAGTCCCCTGCTCTGTGCTGGCTCATGCTAATTCTGAAATTTTCCAAGGAATAGATTGCCCCATCCTTATCGTGAGATTAGGCTGATGGGTGGAGTCTGCATCTCTCCTTCTAGCCAACTCTCCCATCCATTCAAACCAAGGTTACATGCACAGTGATGGATATTCAGGAAGAATGCAAAAAGCCTGAATTTTCTAATTTATTCCCTTCAGATACCCCTAAAATGCATGTGACCCATGAGGTCAGAGCTGAGGGGAAAATCACTCTTAGGTGCTGGGCCCTGGACTTCTACCCTGCTGAAATCACAATGACCTGGCAGAGGGATAGGAGCAACCAGACTCTGGATATGGAGGTGATAGAGACCAGGCCTGCAGGAGATGGAACCTTCCAGAAGTGGGCAGCTGTGGTGGTGCCTTCTGGGGAGGAGCAGAGATACACATGTCATGTGACTCATGAGGGGCTGCCTGAGCCCATTACTCTGAGATGGGGTAAGGAGTGGGTGTGAGCTCAAGTCTATTGCACAGAGAGTGGGAGTATTTGGGAGAAATGGATTAAGGTCATGACTGATAGGTGCACATCAGAAGACTCACTGTTCCTTCCATTCTCTGTCAGAACCTCCTCAGCCCTCTGTCCCCATCATGCCAATTGTTACTGGCCTGGTTCTTGGAGCTGTGCTTATGGGAACCATGGTGACTTTTCTGATATGGAGGAGGAGGACTAAAGGTAAGGAAAGGGCAGGGTCTGTGTTCAAGTCTGCAGGGGAATATCAAGTCCAGCTGAGAGTGTGCCCTGTACATGAGAGAAATGCTTCCTCCACACAGTTGCTTATTCAGTCTTGTGCTGATGTGCTGACATTAACTCTATTGTGAAGCATAAAGGAAATAAATAGATTCATCACAGCAATGATAGAGGTGGCAGAGACCTTGTCCTCAGCTCTCAGAGGTCAGATGGAAAGGTTCCTACTTAGAACACATATCCAGGAGTCCAGTTAGTCCTCCTCATGTGCAATCTACTATCAGGTTTCCCCTTTGTTCTCTGGATCTACAGTCACAGTTCTGGAAACTTCCCTGAGATAAGGACCAGGATGTAGCATGAATCTTAAAAGTTCTTATTAATAAAATCAAACCTTAGCTAGGTATTGGGGTGAACACTGGAAGGTCAGAGAGACAGAATAAGCCAGAGCTACCTCACCTCACTGGATCCTCAGCTGGTCTTGTTTCCTCAGACTGGAGGCCTCTGAGTCCTCATCCAGAATGGGTCTCAGCTGAACTGTGCAGCTAGAATCCTGAATGCTTAACCAGCCAAATGCTTAACCAGCTAAATGCTTCTCCAGGCCAAATGCCTCTAGTTTCTGGTCCTCATGCCTTATATACCTTTCTGCTTTCTACCACCACTCCCTGGGATTGAAGGCTCGCTTTCTGGGATTAAAGGCATGAGTCACCATACTTGGCTGTATCCTTGAACACAAAGATTTCTGCCTCTGGAATGCTAGGATTAAAGGCGTGTGCTACCACTGCCTAACCTCTGTTTAATATTGTGGCTGTTCTGTCTCTGACCCCAGATAAGTTTATTAGCATGCACAATATTTGGGGGAATACAATACCACACCAGGAGATCCCTCTAGGCCTTCTAGATCCTGATGCTTCCATGAGCTGTAATAAAAGGGATTATTCCCAGGGGTAAATGTGTTCAAGCTTGGCAGTCATTATGCTGGGGCCTCACCCCTGAGACACCTGTGGCAGTGTATACAGGAGCCCATGGAGGATCTCAGCCAGCCCATACCTCCTCATTTATCTCCATCTTCAGAGGCTTTGATCTATTCTTTTATCACTTTCCACTAGGAGGTAAAGTTTCTAGGAAATCCAGCCTTCTGTTACAGTTTTTAAAACACTCTAAAGGACCTGCTGTGAGACAGGGAGAGGTCAGAGGCTAGAACCCTTTGGCATGAGGACTCTAGAAACTGGGAGAGTTTGATTGTGTGATCAGCTGTTCAGAGTGTCACCATTTAAGACACTGATCTGAATTTCTTCCTTGTTCTTTTCTTCTACAGGATAACACAGCCTGGACTTAGCCTGATAGGATTTATTCTGTTTTCTGTTTTCCCACTGTGTCCTGAAAACTGATGACTTCTCTTCCTGCATCTGACTGTGACTGTGTGTCTGTCTCCTGAGAGCACAGTGTGAACAGGTGATGAGTTCAACCCTGCCCTGGGCAGCAATGAGTCCCATCCACACACTGATCATCATTCCTTCCCCAGTCATCATTGCTGCTCCAAGAGAGGCTGGGCTGGCAAACCTCCATCCCTGACTGGACTTTAGTTTCCACTGAGCTACAACTTCATTCATCTTTCTTGAAATTAAGCATTTTTTATGATTATGACACTTCTTTCAGAGTAGGTTTTTGATTAGTGTACTAATGATGAGTAAAAATTGATGAAGAGTAAAAATTGATGAAGAAAATTGTCTCAGAACTTTTCAGAATCGCGTGTGCTGTGCTAACCCAGTTGTCTGTAGTGACAATGGGAGGCTGTGTGGAGACACGTGAGGCCGGTGTGTGCACAGCTGTTGCACCCTCCACCCTGGGCTCTCACATAGTCCCTCCCCACCTGTGTCATCTTGCTAGCTCCTCATCCCTTTTCTCTCAATAAACCGGTTCAACAGGACATGTGATGAAAAGATCTCAGGTATTTGTAGGGTCTGTCCAGTGTCTGTGTTGTTCTTTCATGTTGACCGTCAGCCTGTTCAGGCTTGAGTCAGATATTCCATCAAGAGGTGTTTAGATTCCTGGTACTACAGGAATTATATTTGTTCTCAGTTCAGTGTTTGAGTCTGGTGTCAATGTCTTCTGCTGTTAACATTCACTGACACAAGTAGGGAGTGTTTCTGTCATTGTCCAAACATGGATGTCTGTGGTATTCTCACCAAATTTGCTAGAGTCCATGCTTGGTTTCTGACAGCTGTTAGGGGCTATAATATGTCAGTAATACCAACAGGAGGAGCCCTGCCAACAGGAAATTTGCAAGTACAAGATCAACCTGGGCTACATCCTGAGACCCTGTCTCCAAAGGAAGTCTTTAAAATCAAATAAATAAATGAATGAATTTTAAAAAGTATATATTATAAGGGATGGACAAAACTGTACTATGCTAATACCATTCTGCAGAAATCTGAACTAAGTATTTGAAGTTCAGACAGGAAGTAGGTTTATGTAAGGAAAGTTGTGTGGAATATACAAATTGGGTAACACCTGTTGATAAACTGCTTAAATCCCTAGAAGATTTCATAGTAGTCAGTAAAGCATAAGCACAGGATTTCAGAGCATCCAATCACTTTCAATGAAACTGGAAATCCTTCATAATGAAGTAAGGGAATCCTGTGTTAACACCTGTCTACAGAGAGTGTCACAGAGGAGAGATCAAGAGGAATGGTGTAGATGAAATCAATAGTAACTCTGTAAAACTAAATTAATTGACAGTCTAGACACTGTCTACAATACCTGAGGGACAGAGATTCTCCTCCAGTTCCCACAGAATGTTCATAGGACAGACTGCATTTGGGCTCTAAAGCACAGATGAGCATTTTCTCCTGTTTGCTTCTCTGGATCCCAGAGGTAATGCACATGGCAGATTCTCAAACTCTTTAGGAGTACTAGGAGAGGAGCCCCTAAAGAGGGAAACAGGGCAGGAAAATCAGGTATCTAAAGCATGTAATTGGAGGTCTTCTCGTATGTTTGCCGTGGAACAGACTACCTGCCTCAGGTAAGGAGCACATTTTCCAGCAAACCCCAGAGTTCTTCAACAACAGGACATGGCATCAATCCTCTTCCAAAGAGAACATGTGAGCTCAGCAGAGGTGTCCTGGTCCTCTCATTTCTACCTATGTGCAGAGCTTACTTATCTCTCTTCTCTATCCTGCTGATCCCCTTCTGTACTCATTGTACTTTAACATCCAGGCCAATATATCTTGTACCAGGGTCCAAACTGGAGGAGAGCCAGGGGTTGATCTTGTACTTCACCTATACTCACACTACATGTGGTATCTCAGCAACTAAGCATCCAGGCCTGGCCTCTGGGATACTACTTGGAACACAGGCCCTTCAGACAAGGAAGCGACTCCTGAGATAAAGCTTCAGATGCAGTGAATGGAGCACATTGGTTGTGATCACAGAGAGTAAGAGAAGAGAGTCACCTAGGGTAATGGCTGCAAATTCCCGAAGTGTCTGAGATCTCAGTTCTGCTAGTAGAAGTGGAGTGGTGTCTCTAACATGATTGTCTACTAAAGACAGTCATGAGGATGAGAATTCCCAAGCCCTGAATGTCCCCACTGATAGGAAAAATGTACATTGATCCTCAAGAACAATTTCTGACCCCAGGTTGCTATTATTTGACATTATCTTCAATAAAGTAAGGATCTCAAAACACTCAGTTCCTAAGACAGTCAGTATGGATTGATATAAGCTACGTAGGCATGTTTACCATTTAGATCCACATAATTTCTAAATGTGTGTAGATATATTGAAATAAAAATGCTCTAGAATTGCTGACATATTGTCCCCTCTGTTGGGACTCAGAAGAACATTTTAAGCAAGGCCAGGACACGGATCAGGGTGAATCAAGTTGTCCCCAGACACTGCTCTGGGGACACCAAGACAAAGAGCTAGGTCAGAGTGAGGAGATGGGTTGTAGGGATTCATGGTTCCCAAAAATTGATCTTTTCATTATCCAACTAACTTTTCTCTTCCTCTCTGTTTTCTATTGGTAATTCTTAGAGAAGCCCATCAGCCTAAACCAGATCAGGGTCATAAAGTGTAGAGAGACCAGTATTGAGGCAGACTCTACTTATAAAGTCAAGGGAACCCCTGACCCTGTACCTGTAAACTGCTACTCCTGGACCTATGTCTTTAACTTAGTATCATCTATGTGAACCTGGAGTTTGAGGAGGAAGAGCCTCTGCACAGAGGACCCAGGGTTCAGTCTAGTGTTCATCATCCCATAATCTGTATTTCTGCTTTAACTCAACTGCACTCTCCCTTTACCCCCAGTGGAAAACTGGACTCTGCAGTGATCGCCATATCTAACTGACATTTGTTGAGGGCTATTACATAAAATTAGAAATTGTTTTCATGTAGAAACCATCAGAGAACTACAAACAGTCTCAACCTTGAGTTGTGTAAGTTCTGTGGAACAAGGAGAGAAGACACTCTGCAAAGTCACAAAAGACAGTGTTCATGTAGAAGTGGGCAAGTGGTAGGTGACAGGTGATCCACAGTATGGGTGTGGGACAGGTCACGAGAGTGTTTTATTAGGCTGCTTAGCATTGCTTTACTGTAAAGGTGAGCTGTCAGTTGTGAAAGAAGATTTTCAGGACATGAAGGATTCGTCCAGCTAGGCTCTAGTTCAGGAAGTTTCGGAACTTCTACCAAGAGCACCATCAGTTGAGAACCAGTGAGCAAACAGGTGAACCTATATAGGATATTATTTTTATTGAAACCCTGTCCCTACTCTCATTTTAGTTTTTTTATTTCACCCAAGCTGGAATTATCTGGGAGGAGGAACCTCAATTGATAAAATGCTTACACCAAATTGACTGTAGGCAAGTCTGCAGAGCATTTTCTTGATTAAGGGTTCATGTCGGAGGGTCCAGCTCACTCTTCATGCGGCAAAACCTAGGTAGTTGGTCCTGGATTACATAAAACGCAGTCTGAACAAGGCAGTAATCAGCATTACTTCAAGGATTTTGATTCAGTTCCTGCTTCAAGTTCCTGCCTTGAGTTCCTACGCTAACTTCCACAGTGATGGAATGTGACCTGGGATTTGTCACATGAAGAAAACTCTTCCTCAAGTTGATTTTTGTCGTGGAGGTTTGTCACAACCATAGAAAAGCAGAACACAAACCACCACTGGACATCTATGACTTCACAACCGCTCAACCTTGTTTTTGACAGAGGGTATGGGTTTATGGTTTAGTTCTAGTTTTTACTTATGTGTATGTTTATGTGTGTGTAGTACACGCCAGTCAACTGGACATGCATGTAGAATCTGGGAGATGGCATTAAATCCCTTCACACCAGAGTTCCAGGGGGTTGTGAATTGCCCTTTGATGGTGTTTGGAAATGAATCAGGTCCACTGTAAGAGCAGTAAGTATTTTAAAAGACTGAGCTACCTTCCAATCCCAGGGTAACGATACTTCTGTTCTTTGATGAATCCCAGGGTCTGGAACAAGGCCAGGTACTTGGTAGGTTCTCCAGTGTTACCTAGGGTTAATTCGTAGAAGCAGACCCACTGAAAGTGGAGCCTAGAGAAAGAAAGGCAGGTTGCTTATTGATGTGGTGAAGATCTTCTCTGTCATGTATGTGAGACATTCTATCCAGCTCAGGCCTGGATACCTTCCTCCAGCAAGTCCTAGAGACCCCTCTACACCTGGACACAGCACCAAGCCTCTGGCCAAGTGTTGAAACCTGATCCACATCTGACCTCAGAGCCCTTGGAGTCAGCAGGGAGGGACAACTTAGGTAGAGGAAGTCTCCCTCATTCTGCATGTCTGATGCTTCCCATTTCCCATGTGGCCATGCAACAGCTATACAGCCATGGGAGCTGCCCCAGGCCACAGACCCAAACTATGACACCAATATAAGATCAGAACTAAGCTGTGATGACTCAATGGACACAGATGTGGCAAGAGGAGGCCACATCTGCATAGGACCCAAGGAAAAGATAAGGGTCAGTACACTGAGTCCTTAATCTTAGAGATATTATATGGTGGTCATAACATGGGTGGTGTGATGTTCTTTAGAAGGTTCCCCATGGGTATACAGAGTATTGTGCTGCATGTCTGGGTCTTGAGGGTCTGTAGAAGGTCAGCCTGGTATCATAGGGAGACACTGGGGGATTTTTTCATTAGGAATCATCAGAGATATGCCAGTAGCACATTATCTTTCTCAGCTCCTGCTGCTTCTACTCTTGGCCTTCCTTGGACATGGTGAGCATGGCCACTGACAGAGCAGCCAACTCCATCCTAAATTTCTTCACCTTCCCTTAGATCCCTGTGATCTCTGATCACCTGGAAGCCAAGGCTTAGTGCAGGTGGCCTCAGCTGGCCAATAAAAAGCTGTGACACAAGAGTGAGGCAATGAACCCCCTGAATCAGGGCCAGAGATGGACACTTCAGTGAGGTACACAGCCCTTTATTCTACTTTCCTTCCTTGATTCTGTCAGCTCCATCAGCATCTGGGCTCAGTCTCAGAAGGATGTTGTGAACAGGACCAGTACAGAGATCACAGTAAGCAACTGGTCCCCAGACACTGCTCCCAGGATACCAGGCCCTAGAGCTGGGTCTGAGAGGGGAAGCAGGGCTCTAGAGATTCCTCTCACAGTAGTTAATCTTTCCATGACTCAGTCCACCAGGTCTCTGTCACTCCCATTGGAAATTCTTAGAGAAGCATCATCCTGAAGATAGAGTTATAAAATGGGTAAGGACCAGTCTGGACTCCCTCCAGCTATGCTGTTTCTCTGCCCTTTTCTCTGAGGTTGGCCTCCCGCAGTCCTGTCCTAGAATTTAGAGGTATGCTTGACTCTACCTCCTGAGAGTTGGGATTAAAGGCATGTGCCACCACTGCCTGGCTCATTTGTGTGTGTGTGTGTGTGTGTGTATGACACTTTTTTCCTGCGTGTATTTCTGTACACCACGTTCATGCTCAGTGCCTGGGGTGGCCAGAAAAAGTCTTTGGTTACCATGTGACTGGAGTGAGATGGTTTTGAGTGCATGGTTGGATTCTGGGAATTGAAACCTGGTTTTCTGAAACAAGCTAGTGCTTTTAATCACTGGACCTATATCCAGCCCCCTTTAAATGATTATTCCTGTTAGAACTATGGAGATATTCTAGGCCTGACATAAACAGGGCTCTGGGAACTCTTTCTCACAGGGTGGGAGTCCACTATAAACACCCTAATCCTACTTTAGGAACTCAGGAACTCCTTGTTCTGGTTTGTAAAATTTCCCGCTTTAAGTTGCAGATATTTTTTAAAAATGTCTGGTCCTCACTCACTACTTCAGACAGCTGTTCCTGAACTTGGAAAGTATTCCCTATAGAGTCTAGAGGACTGTTGCTGTATGTCCTGTAGTTCTCCATCCTGAGGAAGTGGGCATCCCAGACTCATCTGTTTTTGTGTCCTGTATCCACAGAGAATGACACCTGTCTTCACTACTGAGTATGAGTCTGGTGTGATTCTCATCAGGTGTCCCTGTTTCTGACAACAGAGGTGTTTCTTTCATTTTCCTACAAGACCTGTGGACCCTTGACCAAGGACTTTCCATGCCATTGTCATGAGACATTTTAGGGTCAAAGCCTGTTTTCTGACAGGTGTGATAATCTGGGATTGGCCAACACAATAAGACAGCTAATGTCACACACACAGTGAAAATCAGAGAAAGGATGTTTGTTACATGTGACCTAAGTGGGAAGAGGAGCAACAGTCCAGTGACTCCGAGTCTCCATTTCATCTTTAGCATCCTGACAGGAGGTTTAGGTTTAAATTTGTGGAAAGATGACTTCCTTCTATTTTTTCTCTTTAATTTTCCTTTTTTATTTTGCTAATAAACTAGAGCTTTCTGGTCATCACCTACCTCTTCTCACAGCAGTTACCTGACTTTCCCCAGTTTATTCCCTGAAGATTCTCTCTGTCTGTGCCTGTGTGTCCTCATCTATCATGGGTTTCTTATCCTTGAACTCTGTATTTTCCCACTCCTAACTTCTAAGTGCTGGCATTACAGGTGTGTTCCATGATGCACAAATATTCAGAGAAGGTTTAAAGTGTGTCTGCTTATCCATGTCTATAAGCGTCGTCAGGAATTTAGCAAGTGACATATAGAGGTAGAAAGTGTACAGTTACTTTGTGTATTTTATTGTGGTTATTGTTGTATTGAGACAAGGTCTCATGTAGCTTAAGATGATCTTGATCTCCTGATATTTATGTCTCAGTTTTGAAGTGCTGGGATTAAAGATATGAAACTACCACGTCCTGTTCTAGTGAAGAATTTTGTTAATAAACTCTTAATTTTTTTGTTAAAATATGGGTTAAACTGTATTATAAGCATTTAGAGCCTAAATTTCATGGAGTCCATTCCCATTTAAATAACCAGTTACAGAAAATTAGAATTACTCACACTGGGAATTACTTGGACTGAGGTTTGTGCTCACATCCCTGAAATTCTGGCATATCAGCATCTCTGGACTTCCGTCCACAGGATTTGAATGGCATGCCATGAAATTGCACAAAAAGAAACTCCATAAAAACAAATACTTTTTCAAAATAGAGAACATGCAGACACTGCCGTGTACAGCTGGTTGTTGTAGAATATTATTTTAAGATGTGTTACATTTGTTTACGCTGTGGAATATTTGTTTAATGGTGCAAAGATGTGTTGCATTCTGTTGCATGAATTCTAAATGGTCTTATAATAATACCCAGAGGCAGATATTGGGGTAAATGCTGAAATATCAGAGAGACAAAGCCACAACTATTTCTCACCTCTCCATTTCCACGAATCCTCTGACTGAAAGCCCCTGAGTCCTCAGCTGAAAAGCTCTTGTTCTGTCTCCTCACGCCTTCTATGCCTTTTTCCGCCTAGCCAGTTCACTTTCTTCCTACTGCTGGGATTAATGGCATATGTGCTTCCTAAATACTGGTAGCAAAGGCAAAAGATCTCAAGCACTGGGATTAAAGACATGTGACTCCCAAGTACTGGGATTAAAGGTGTGTACCACCACTGTCTGGCTCTGTTTCCCTCTTAAACTGAATCCATCTCATGTAGTCCAGGTGGCTTTGAACTCACAGAGATCCAGATGGATCTCTGCCTCCCAAGTGCTAGGATTAAAGGTGTATGCCACCACTGCATGACCTCTATGTTTAATCTAGTGGCTGACTCTGTCCTCTGATCCTCAGGCCAGTTTATTTGATACACAATATGTCACCACAGCATTCTTTTATATTGCATTTGTCTAACTCCATAAAGCTGTGTTACTTTGCCTGTCTGAAACACCTGATGGTCTAATAATGAGCTGAACAGCCAATAGTGAGGCAGGGCTGGCAGGTAGAGAGAATAAATAGAAGGAGAAATCTGGGATGAAAATAAGAAAGAGCAAGAGAACAAGGAGAGGAAGATGCCAGGGGCCAGCCACCTAGCCACTCAGCCAGTAAGAATGAAGAAAGTAAGAGATACAGAAGTAAGAAAAAGAAAAGGCCCAGAGGCAAAATGTAGACAAAATAATTTAAGTTAAGAAAAGTTGACTAGAAACAAGCCAAGCTAAGGCTGGGCATGTGTAATTAACAATAAGCCTCCATGGTGATTTATTTGAGATTTGGGTGACAGGCCCCGAAAAGAACAAAACAGCCAACAACAGCTGGTGGTTCTCTTCTTCTTCCTGCACACACTACGCTCATTTGGAATATACTTAATCAATATATTCTCTTTGTCCTTTACTATACATTGTGATTCAATCCACAACCCATCAGTCCTCTTCCTAGTTAGCCACATCAGTCATTAAAATCCAAGCCCTCAAAAGAACATTAGCATCTTTGAAGGTAACTGGAAGGGACTAGAAGGAGTAAAGGAGGGATGGTGTGATTCTAACTCAATTAAAAATATATCTAAAAAAAATGGTAAATGTAGCTGTGGTGGTTTAAAAGAAAATGATCCCCAAAGGGAATGGCACTTACTAGTGTGGCCTTCGAATTTATCAATATATATTTAACAACTTCTTAGGCTTGTGATATTTAGAGACACATGTGGTGATATTGACAATTGACTTTTTGATAGTTTTTACTTAAATGTTCTAACACTGAAAGATCTAAGGACTTGATCAAACCATGTCCTCCTTTAAAATTAACATTTATAAACACAGCACACACTCAGTGTACAAGGCTCTCCTATGGACATAGATGCAGTAGCCAATGAAGAATTTATTGATATTTCAACCACAGTGTAAACAACCTTGAAGAAGCTTTGCCTGTGCCAACTTAGAGAAATACCAAATGTAAAAATCTACAAGCAGCACAGTGTGGAGGACCCAGCCATTTATTCTTAAGTTTTAACGACCTTTATGTGCATGGGTATTTTGCCTGTGTGTATGTCTATGTATCATGAGCACTCCAGAAGAAGGAATGGGGTTCCCAGTGTCTGGAGTCACAGAGAGTTGTGACCAGCCATGTGGATCCTAGGAATCCAACACAGGTTGCCTGGAAGAGCAACCAGTGCTCTTAGCTGCTAAGCTAACTCTCAAGTTCATTTCCTATGCCCTTAATCTCAGTATCCAGGAGACAGAGGCAGGGGGGTGTCTTTGACTTCCAGACCAGCCTGATCTTCACAGCAAATTCCAGGCCAGAGAGATTTACATAGTAAGACCCTATCTCTAAAAAAAAACTATTATCATCTGAAGATGTTAATGAAAACATTCCTCCTGCAGCAGCTGAGAAGGCTCAGCTTTGAAAACCACTTGCTGTTCTTGCAAAGGACCAGAGTTGGATTCCCAGCACAGACATTAGCCAACTCACAACCTCCTGTAGATACAGCTCTAGTGGTTAGGGTGACCTCTTCTGACCTTCACAGGCAACTGTACTGGAGTACAGTACACACACACACACACACACAATCATAAAATATATACAACCGATATATTTCTATTAAGCTACATTTTCTTAAATTTCAAAAAAAAACTGGTAAAAAGACAAAACATCAACCCATTTTTTTAGTGGGAAAGATTAAAGTGCTGGCCAAAATGTAAACATCCATAAAAGATCAATTCCTTCCACCATAATTATGCTTTGAAAAATATTTAATCATTTTTTAAAATATTCTTCTTTGTTGAGGGAGATTTGTTTTATTATTGCTCAGCTTCAACAAGGCCACACCTCTCACTAATACCACTCCCTTCCAGGGCCATTTTCTTTCAAACCACCACAGCCACCTTTGCCACTTTATTTTTTGATGTATTTTTAATTGAAACAGAATCACATCATCCTCCCTTTCCTTCCTCTACTCCCTTCCATTAACATTCCTTCTGTTTCCATGCTCCTTTCTCAAGTTAATAGCCTGTTTTCCTTTCCTCACTGTTACGTGTGTGTGTGTGTGTGTGTGTGTGTGTGTGTGTGTGTGTGTGTGTACATACAACATACAACCTGCTGAGTCTGTTTTTGTTGTGTGTGTTTAGTTTCAAGG